>PVIC010006517.1:0-54030 GCA_004025085.1 Thryonomys swinderianus
GGTCAGTTTCCCCTAAGGCCCAGCAGCAGCCAAGAGCTGTTTTTCAGGGACAGAGTAGTTGTCCACAGATGATGGCAGAGCCTCGATCCAAAATCCTAAAGGTGTCCTGCAATCCACCCATGGAAGCCTGCTGGAGACTCCAGACAGCGTCTCTACCTGCCACCCGCCTTCAAATACCGCTGGATCCTCTGGATCATATGGCCCCACTGGCAGAGCAGCCTGCACATAGCCTGGACCCTATTGCTAGGCCTTTTCCTGTTCTAGCCCCCACTCCAAACTAGCAGCTTTCTGAGTCACTTAGTGTATGGGCTAGAATAAAGTGCCAAGGCAAGAAATGTGCTGCCTCAATCCAAATAGGATCACTAGGATTGTTCCTCTCTTTAGGTTGTATAAATAGCCGGACACACAAGTTATCTTTTACCTTAGAAAGGACATCTGTATGTACCTCACTCACACTGCTGTCCTCTTAGAAGCTTCACTGCAGTCCACAGACCTTGAATTCTAGTTGGATTTATTTTCCATCCTTTGGCTCTCAAATGCTTCACTAATAAATCCAGAGTGGTTACTATATACTCCTCACTTAGCCCAATCAGCATAACACCATCCGTGTGATTCCTTAAAGGCATCAGTGTGGTACCTTGTGGGCAAGAAAGTCATCAGGACTCCTGCTGATGAGGCTGGCAATTTAGCTCAGTGACACTGCACCTGCCTCAAATGCACGGTCCTGAGTTCAATCCCCAGTGCCACACACACACACAAGATCCTTGCCAACTGAGTTGTGACACAAGGCTGGGGAGTTAGTACAACCCAGAAGTAAGACGGTGGAGGCATATTGCTGGGCTTGCTAGCTGAAAGAAAACTGTTTCTAATAGGCTTTATGGGTAGGTATTAAGAAGATGGCATTTGGAAATCAACAGCTGTGTACCAAGTATCAGGAGACTTATTAATCTGCTCAAGCGAGGAAACCACATCCGGTACTCCAGCCGCAATCTGAGCCATCACTTGATTCAGTTTACACTAATATACCATCATTCTCTAAGACTCATCAGTCTTCTGCTCAGGCCACACGGGAGAACGAAATGGAGTCGGGGTGGGGGCCACCAGCCCTGCATCCCTCAAGTCTTAGACAGTGTCACTGATCTCTGCAGTCCTCCAGGGATGGGACACAGTTTTCGTTTACTATTTTACCTGGCAAAGGCAACTCTAAAGGCTTCCACTTGTCTTTCCCACCATAACAGTGCTCAAACTACAGCTTAAGGTGAGGATTCTGCCAAGTGCTAAGTACATCCAGCCCAACTGTGTATTTTGGAGCAGGGGAGATGCCTACAGGATGGATTAGAGGGCCTGCTGAAGCCACTGGGAGCCAGATCTTTCTAACAAAGTCCATCGATCACCTGGTCTCCACAGGTCCTACTCTCACTGGTGGCCACAGTGATGCTTTAGATCCCTTAGAATCAATCAGTTTTAGTGCAGAACCGGTGCCCAGCAATCCCTAGAATATCTAATCATCTCTCTCCCCCAGTGTATAGTCACTTGAGCAAAGGACCACAGGTTCCTTTGGGAAGAATGAGAAAGGCACTGACTGTATAAACTTTTGGTGCAGCAGACTCCTTCCCAAACGGACCCAGCTTCCCTTTCATTCAAAGCATTCTGGATCTGTAAGCTGGGGAAATCTGGGAACTGGTTGAGGGGCCATGATTCCCTGTTACGACAAGGAAGTAGATTTCTGTTCATCTGCCCTTCAATTTTACCATGATAAGAATCGAGTAAAAATTTCCCAGACGTCTCATCTGTTCACTTTTGGGAACACCACAGCTGACTGGCCAGCACCACAGGCCCACGGGGGTCAGACCGCTCAGGTCACTGTTCTGCTTCCGGTTCCCAGGATGGTAAGTACCTGCACCTGCCTTCGCAGTTAGGTGCTGCCACTTGGCCTCTGCCTCTCTGGAGTCCCATCAAGCTCACTGCTCTTAAATTTCTCAGTTGAGTCACCGTGGTCTCCTCAGTAAACTCTGGCATAGGAAGAGCAAAGACAGGCTCGTCAGGCCGCCAGTGCTACCCCCGTGAATCTGTTTCTCAGTGTCCCTGAAGGGTCAAATCCCAGCATAGCAAGTTAGGTTTGGCCTATCAGATCCACTGCAGCATCTCCACCTCCCGGAGCCACTGAATCCCCTCATCAGCAGTAAACCGTGGACTGTCAGCCACCTCAGCCCTGTGGCTAAAGGATTTTCTTTTAAAACACACTTGAAACTTATAAATTGTTTAGATATATCTGCCACTGGGAATTTGATTTTGTTTTGTTTTGCTTTTTGAGATAAGGTGGTACTATGTAGTCCTGGTTGGCCTCAAACTCATGGCAGTCCTCCTGCCTCAGCCCCCTGACTGCTGAAATTACAGGCATGCACCGCCATACCCATCCGAATTTTCGAGTTCATTGTTTTCTTTTATTAATTTGTTTTCACAGCCAGAAGACTTTGTATTGCCTTCGGATGTTTTGAACACATTGTTTTCCTTCACTAGTTTGTCTAGATAAGACCCACCAGATAGCATCATTATTATATTTCCTACCTCCCAAAAATATCCATAATTTTCATGCATGTGGTTGCTAAATTCCTTACAGCTTACAAGTGGTGAATTAGGATAATCAAGTGGATGTACACTGAGCATCAAACAGTTCACACCCAAGATTGTCAGTATCCCCCACAGTATTAGAAAAAGGAACCAAGTCATCTTTGATTTTATCAACTTAGCCAACTCTAGGAAGCACTGAAGCCATTAAACAATTTCACCTTTATGATTCTGTTTCCCTAGAGCCACTCCTGGTACTGAAGTTTGTATCAGTCAGTATTTACTAGAGAAACAGTTTTAATACAAGATGCACAAAATTTCTAAAAAAAAAATATATATATATATATATGTATATATATATATATATATATATATATATATATATATATATATGAACTTATAGGCAGGAGATTTAGCTCAGTAGTTCCGGCACCTGCCTAGCAAGCACAAGGTCCCTGGTTTGATCCCCAGTAACCACATACAATAATACCAAGCGTGGTGACTGATGCAGACCAGCAATCAGTACCACACACCATAATGCCAGGAGTGGTGGCTCACACCTGTAATCCCAGCACTTGGGAGCCAGAGGCAGGAGATTTCTGTGAGTTTGAGGCTGGCCTGGGCTCCATAGTGGGCTCAGGCCCAGCCTAAACTACAAAGCGAGACCCTGTCGCAAAAAAAAAGGTCCGAGATTGGCTTACAAGGGCCGCCCACAGAGTCAGGCACGGAAGAGTGTACAGGGTCTGTTTGTGCGTGGGGATCCGAAGGATGCCGCTGAAGGTCTGGAGCTCACTGTGGTGTCCTGTGTGAGTCCCTGCCGGGAGGCTGAAGGGTCTACACTGGAGGCTGAAGAACGCGCTAGAAACCAGGAGACATGTCCAAAGCGAAGATGACGAAACAGCAGTCAACTTTTCTTCTTCGTTTCCCTTTTACGTAACCTTGGTGATAACGCTCCCTATGGTGGGTCTTCCATACCCACAACTATGGTGAGCCAATTGAGTTGGGCATTTTTTACTCGAGTTGGCATAGTCAGTCTCCCGTCACACTTCCCTAAAACCTGTGGATTTCAAGAGTAAGGACTTCATGTTGGGCGGTGCTATCCTTTCCAGTTCCTTTTGTCCTTCCTCTTGATAACCGCAAGCCTGATTCCTTCCAGCGCTTGTCATGAGGGTGTAACAAAAATCACAGGGAAAGACACGTTAGATAAAGGGCTGAGACCCGCGGCCTCTTCCTCGCTCGCCTCACCTCAGAGCAGGGCAGGCTAAGTTGTCTGGCGTCATTTTGCCTCCTCTCAGGATCTTAAAAAGCCTTGGTGTGCAGGTTAACATCACCCTTCACTTCCAGTAGGATTTTGATTACATCACAGAATTGAAAATTTCACCGGCAATCCTGTTTCCTGGTTATTTCTAAAACTGTTAAATAAAACAAACTTCTGGTACTGACAGTATTTATTTCTCATGGCTAAATGGATTATTTAAAGATGGGAAAGAAATATTAACTCTCGTTCTACAACTCAGGATAACCATTTTCCTAACTGGTTTCTTTAAAGTCATAGCCTACAACTCCTCTTTTATCTTGCTACTTACTCCTTGCCCCCTCCTCTCAAAAGATGAGTAAGGAAAGAATTCCTTTTTGTCTAGGCATTGGGCCATACACCTGTCATCCCAGCACTCATGAGGTTAAGGTAGCAGTATCACCACAAATTCAAGGCCAGCCTGGAGTACATAGTGTGTTCAAAGTGAGCCTGAATTACATAGGAAGATCATGTCTTTTAAAAAAATTACCCCTTTCTCAGTATCAAGGCCTCACTCAACATCAAAACTCAGTCATGGTTTAAGCATTGAAAGATCAAAGCCTAGCATAAACTTTCTGCCTTGATCAATAGCATGAAAAGAGTACAGACAACAAAACAGACAAGCCTCTCCCCAGGTCCAGTCCTTGTATGGGGAAGTAGAGGAAGAACTAAGAGAAATCTCCAAATAGATTTGAATAAATTGGAGAACCAGACGGAACTGGATTTAGAATTTATGGGATCCAAAAACCTATGTAACTTGGGGCACTATCGGTATGAATGTTAATATTTAGAATGAGAAAAATATAACAAGCTACACATTTTTAAAAATTGGCAAGAACACAAAAATCAGTAAATCCAAGATTTAAGATTTTTAATTAAAGGTTTAAAACACCTCCTTCATAGTTTTTCTATACATGTGTTACTTACATTACAATATTATTATTTATTGGAGAGAATAGAAATATAATGTAGTCTTTTCCCTAGATAGTCAAAATTTTGTTTATTATTGTGAAGTCGGGAAAATTTTCTTTCGGGTTCACAAGTTTGTTATCAGCAGTGTCTCAGGGACATTTGGGTTGTTTTCACATGTGGTGAAATGTCTATGGTCTCTCTGTCACACAGGATGTGCTAGAGACACGATTTATAGTACTATCACAGATTGTGTCTAACAAACACAGAAGTTCTGGAAACTAAGAATTAAATAAGATGAACTTATGTATTCTGCATTACCAAAGTTGTTCTTGAGTGAGAGGAACTATACTTTCGAACTGTCTTCACTGAGAACCAAATCCTCTACAGGACTTTTTTTTTCTTTTTTTTTTTTTGAGACAGGATCTTGCTTTGTAGTTCAGGCTGGCCCTGAGCTCACTGTGTAGCCCAGGCAAGCCTATGCGAACTCAGCAATCCTCCTGTCTCTGCCTCCCGAGTGCTGGGATTACAGGCGTGAGCCACCATGCCCAGCACTGTGGTATGTGGTATTGATTGCAGGTGGGCGTGAGACACCACACCCAGCATTGTATGTAGTCACTGGGATCGAACTCAGGACCTTGCGCTTGCGAGGCAGGTGCCAGAACCACTGAGCTAAATCTCTGGCCCTACAGGACTTATTTTGACAGGATTTTCCATCGCCTGCTGAATGGCTGTGCACATGAAGACACTGACTGCTTTGTCCTGTGCGGCGGTGCACATCTGTCAGCCCAGCACCTAGGTGGCTGAGCCAGAGGGTCAGTGTGAGCCTGAACTATGCAGCAAGCCTTTATTTCAAAGAACAAAGAAAAACAAAATAAACAAACAAAAAGCAAAACACTATTTTTATTCTGTTTCCCCATTTCTAATGCTGGTGCAAATTGTCATGTGCTCTCTGACCCTCCATATTTTATGTCTTGACACTGGGGAAATCTGACCTGTGGCTTTGGGGAGGATTCCTGGAAATCATCTCTCCTCAGGGTGGTTATTCATAACTCAACTGCATGTGAAATTATCAGAAAACCACATAAATACATCTTACTTAACCCAAACTAAATATATCTCCAGCATAAACTCCATTAAACCAAAGACAAAACACTCACTCAGGGCCATTCCCAGCACCAGCACAGAAACAGAAACACAGAGGGAGTCAGAGCAACTGAGTCAGCAGTCTTAAGTTACTGAGCATCTTGTTTTGCAAATGTTATGAACAAAGGAGCATTTGAACACATTCGCAGGTTCCTTCTGAGGTTTTAGAAGAAGCCTGAGCAAGTAAGAGATCCTATCATTTAAGCATCAATAGTGTCATGATAAATCCCCCTACACACCCCCCAAAACAGAGATTGGTGGTAGGAAATCTGTCTATTTACTGACAGCCACTGAGTCTCCACTCCCGGAGATAAGGGATTCCCTACCACCTAAACAACAGAACAGGGAGGAAGAGGACCGTGAAATACAATCTCTCCAAATGAGGCTGAGTTTAACTTCTAATCTGCCTCTGTGTGAATGGAAGTTGTACTAATCAAATTGAGTTGCAGAAACACAAAGCACTTTTTTTCTTTGATACTTGTAACCTGTTCTAGATGTTTGAAAGTGCTTCCCTAAAATTTTTTAAAATTGAATTCTTTATTGGTACATTTTATATACAGCTCACAATCATACTCAACATTGGGGAATTCATACCAGTATATGACACAAGTAAATTCCCATTTTTACCCATATCCCTACCCACCCATAACCCCCTCCCCCCTATATACATGTTATTTCTTTTTCTTTCCAAATCATATTTATTCTTTCCCCTCATTATTTTCCCCTATCACATTCCCTTTGAATACTTCCTATTTTACAAAATCTATCATACATTCTAGAACTCATTTACATCTCTAGGTTCTCATACCAGAAAAAAAGATACAGTATTTACATATCTGGGATCTATTTATTTCACTTGTTAGTGTGTCCTCAAGGAATATCCATTTGCACATAAATGAAAGAAACTTGTCATTCTTTATGGCAGAGTAATACTCTATTTTATATTGACCAAGAAACTCAGAATATGATCTTATTGAAAACAGGATCATCGTTGTTATGACTTGGATATGATATATTTCTCTAAAGATTCCCTGTGTTGAAGGCCTAGTTGTTGATGAGTTTTGGGGAACTGATTGAGTCAGAAAGGCTCGAAATAGATAAATGGAGTGGGCTGGAGATTTAGCTCAATGGTTCTAGTGTCTGCCTGGCAGGCGCTTGGTCCCTGGTTCAGTCCCCAGTAACCAGGGTGTGGTGGCTCATGCTCACTGGCAATCAGTACCACATACCATAGTGCCGGGCATGGTGGCGCAAGCCTGTAATCACAGCATTAGGGAGGCAGAGGCAGAAGGATTGCTGAGTCTGAGGCTTGCCTGGTCTATATAGTGAGCTCAAGGCCAGCCTGAACTACAAAGCGAGACCTTGTCTGAATGAATGAATGAATGAATGAATGATTGGACTAATCCACAGGTCTTAATTTACAGGTCATAATTTGATGGCAATATTGGGGCGTGAAGGAGACAGAAGGTGGGGCCTAGTTGAAGGGAGTGGGTCATCTTGGTATGACCTTAGAGATATCTCTGACTGTCTGTTGTTTTCCTAATATGGAATCAAAAGTTATGCCATCTCCAAGAGGATTCTATGCCTTGACTTTAGGCTGAAAAAGAGGAGAGGACTGTTTCTGCATTTGTTGATTCTTAATTGTTTTCAGCTCAGAATAATCCTCATGCCAAAGAGGCATACTCTGGGGTGGTGTTTTCCAGATCTCTTAATATGTAGATCAGTATATGCTGAAATGTCCTTGCTGGAATTCTAGCCTTGTCAACTTTACTTGACCTTGGAAAAACAGCTGCCAGCTATCCACCTATCAGGGGATTCACACCATGCATTAATACAGTGAAGACTTCGGTCATCCACCCGTAAAGATTGGTTTAAAACTCTATTAAACATAAAAAGACGAACATCATCAGCAATTAAGGAGGTGCAAATTAAAAACATAACACACCTATTAGAACATCTAATATTGAAAAGAAAAAGAGATTGGCAGTGCTTAGTGCTAATGAGGAACTCTCAGACACTGTGAGTTGAACACAGAATGAGGACAGGACTTTGGGAAAGTGTTTGGAAGTCTTTTTAGATAAAATTAAAACGCTGTTAAGCTGGGTCTGGTTCTATATGCCTGTAATCTCAGCACTCAGGAGGCTGAGACAGGAGGATCCCCATGGGTTTGAGGCTAGCCTGGACCACATACTGAGACCCTACCTCAAAAAACAAAACAAAAAAATCTCTACCATCTTAGTTACTTGGAGTTGCCATAACAAAATACCACAGACTAGTTTAAAGAGCAGAAGAGAGTGATTTCTGATTCCAGAAGATTAAAGGTGCATTCATGGTTTCCGTGGTGAGTACTTTCTTTCTGCCACAGATGGGCAGCTTCTTCAGATGTCTTCAGTCAGTCTTGAACATATACTGAACCATGAATGCAACAATCTCACTCACAGATATTTACCCAAATGAAATGAAAACTTATGCTTACATAAAAAAGAATGCAAATGTTTAAAACAGGGTGAGGCTCATGGCTTGTACCTGTAGTTTCAGCTGCCTGGGAGGCTGAGTCAGGAGTACTGTGAGCTTGAGGCCAGCCTAAGCAACATCATGAGACAATTTGTTTAAAAATGTGCATGTACAGTATGTACACCCATGTTCATAGCAGCTCAGTTTGTGATAGCCCAATTTATAAAATGGAGTATTAGTCTTCCATAAAGAATAACAAACTTCATTCATTTATGTGCAAATGGATATCCCTAATAAGTGAAATAAATAGATCTCAGATATGTAAATACCATATCTTTCTTTGATATGAGAACCTGTAGATGTAAATGAGTTCTAGAAGGTATGATAAATTTTGTAAAATAGGAAATATTGAAAGTAAATGTAGTGGGGGAATATAATGAGGGGAAAGAATAAATATTATTTGCAAAGAAAAAGAAATAGCATGTATATAAGGGGTGGGGGGTTGTGGGTGGATAGGGATATGAGTGAAAATGAGAATTTACTTGTGTCATATACTGGTATGAATTCCCCAATGTTTGAGTGTGATTGTGAACTGTATATAAAATGTACCAATAAAGAATTCAATTTTTTAATCCCAGCACTTGGGAGGCAGAGACAGGAGGATTGCTGAGTTTGAGGCTTGCCTGGGCTACATAGTGAGCTTGAACTACAAAGCGAGACCCTGCCTCAAAAAAAAAAAAAATTCAATTTTTAAAAAGGCTTGTAAAATATCAAAGTAAAAAAGTGTATGTGCAACATACCAATAAAGATAAAAATTAATTTAAAAAATAGTTTAAAATATTTTATTATCACCTTAAATTAGAAATAACTCAAAATGACCTTGAACAGATGAATGGATGAACAAATTGTGATATATGTGTACAACAGAGTACCATTTAGAAATAAAAACATGAACTTTTGAAACAAAGCTGTAGGGAACAGGGAAAGGGAACATTGTCAGAACCCCTGGAGCATATTCTGGTCTCCTATGAGGCACAACATGCAAAGCAAATTAAAGAATAAAGGCAGGGGCCGGAGGGTTAGCTCAGTGGTTCCGGCGCCTGCCTCGCAAGCATAAGGACCTGAGCTCGATCCCCGGTAACCACATATAATGCTGGGCGTGGAGACTCATGCCCACCAACAATCAACACCGAATACCACAGTGCCGGGCGTGGTGGCTCACACCTGTCATCCCAGCACTCGGGAGGCAGAGACAGGAGGATTGCTGAGTTCGCAGCGGCTTGCCTGGGCACCATAGTGAGCTCAGGGCCAGCCTGAACTACAAAGCAAGACCCTGTCTCAAAAAAAATAAAAATAAAAATAAAAAAATAAAATAAAATAAAAGAATAAAGGCAGGAAGGCCTGGTCAGTGCTGCTCTGGGCAGCAAAGATGAAGGCATCTTTTCACTATTTATTGGGTTTGCAGAGAGTAACACATGATTTGGAGGGTGTCGCTAAAATAATCCTAATTTGACAAGGATCTCATAATTAGAGCATCACATGTCCTATGACCATGAGCATCTTATGCTGATGGGATCTTAGGTCACGTAATGCTTACTTCGATTAGGACAATAAGAGGATCAAAGATGTTCTTCCAATACTAGTTGGGATGAGTTAAGCTCATAAGGAATTTGTCCCTCCCCAGGTGAAACCTTCCTGTTACTACCAGTTTCTCAAGGAACCAGAATGTCTTCAGCTGATATAATCTCACTTGAGTGTCACAGTATCGTGGGACCATTGAGGTCTCAGCCATGAATGGAGGCAAAAGTAGTTAGGTTTCAGCATGTCACAGCCAGCCTGTAGGCAAGAAGACTAGTCCTCATCATAATTTATATTATGAAATAACTTTCCCCCAAATTATGTAGGATGGCTCCCAACAGCCAACATGGATGATTAGCATAAACATTACGGAAATAAAGTGAGATTAAAAAGGCTACGGGTTGTGTAATGTCATTCATGTGGCTTCGTGATAGGCAAAACTTAGGAAAACAGAAAGCCAGTCAGTAAATGGATGCAAGGGAAGGAGTATTGCCAAGGTTTGGGGATAACCAGTCTTTGGGAAGAAGGAAATAGCCTACATCTTGAGGTGATAGTTACATGATTGTGCTTTGGTCACAACTCAGAATCTAGTATCTTTAAAAGGTTACTTTTGCAGGGCTTGGTGGCTCAAGCCTCTAAGCCCAGCACTCGGGAGGCAGAGGCAGGAGGACTGCTGAGTTCGGGGCTTGCCTGAGCTATGTAGTGAGCTCAGGGCCAGCCTGGACTACAAAGTGAAATCCTGTCTCAAATAAAACGAAACAAAGTTTACTTTTACTGCACATAAATTTTGCCATCCATTTAAAAAGAGAATAAAAGAAAAAAATGACAGAGAATAGATGTCAATTAGTTTTTTTTAAAATTCTAGCCATGTCTTGTAATAAATAATGGAATAAATAATGTAATAAATAATGCATGGAGCATTATTTATAAATGTTGTTTGAAACTACAGATTAGGCATTCACACAACCACACGAGCATCCACCATGTATTCATTTGCTCCACAAATCCTGAGTATCTGCTGGCTACATAGTTCTAGAAGCAGGGGGATATAAGGGCAAATGCTAGGCCGAAGCAGTAGCTCATTTCTGCATGTAGAAAATAAGGAAAGAGACTTTCCTCCCTTCTCCTTTTTCTTTCAGAATTACTTTCTCTGTCCTTTTCCAGTGTATTTAAATCTTTTTAATTGCTAAATAATCCTCTTTACAACCTCACAATTCAAGATGTTGCCCCTGGACCTAAGACCTTCTTTGAAATGTAATTGCCAGGGAAAGTAGTGCTCTAATTCCCAGTTTTTTAGGGGAACTTGGGGCTAACTTCAATTGTCACTTGAATCCAAATTATAAAAATTAACTATATAAAGGTTAGTGATACAGTAAGTAATAGGTTGAGACAGGGTTTCACTGTGTAGTTTAGACTCCGTGGCTCAGTGAGTTCAGAAACTCACTACATAGCCCTGGGTGGTCTCGAATTCAGTCATCATCCTGCCTCAGCCTTCTGAGTGCTGGAACTGTGTGGCCCTATGCCTGGCTTAGTTGAGATTTCTGTCATTGCCATCATCTTCATGATGTCCGGGGTCAGAAAAAGGTGACCCCAATATGTGGCACTTTGAACTCTCAGCTGAGAGCGTCTGAGGATCATAGATGCGAGGACAGGCCTTCTCAGAAGTTCTCTTGTCCGCCTACAGATCTCACCTGCCAAAGTAAAACTGTTGCCTTCAATCATCCTCCTGAAATGTCCTTGTCTAAGAAAAACTAAACTCATCACAAGGGAAAAGACTGAAAGTCAGAGAGGACACGAGAGCCCCAGGAACTTTTCCCAGGCCACTGTGTGCAGGCTCACCTCTCACCTAAAAGTTATTTATTGTCCCCCTAAAATGTCCAAATGTTCCCAGTTCCGTCTCCACCAAGAAGAAGCCACTTAGGCCCTCAGTCATTTGACCCCTCTCTGAGTCTCATGTTCCATGCCGCTTTGGGGCACATAGGCACATTAATAAATGTGTATGCCTTTTCTTTATTTGTTTACTGTCCGTTAGTTTTGGCAGCCCAACTACTGAACTATCAGAGGAAACGTCTGCACTTTCCCAGTGCTGACTGCTTCTCAGGAACATCACATTCCGGTTTAATGCTCAACACAGTCAGGGACTTAACAGGTGTTTTTGTTAAAATCACTGACTTCCTCTGGACCTGTGACCCATACTTAACTAAAAGCAGAATAAAGCTTGACATCACTGTCTTCATTTATTATCTGTCCCTTTAGTTACCTTAAACTTTGAGTCAAATCCCTCTCCAGTTCTCCACATAGCCAGGTGAATTGCTTAAAAAATGCCTACCTAAAAACTGGTCACACACACACACACACACACACACACACAGGTGACACAGAGTTCATTAGCCTTAAGTTTTACCTAACCTATTTTCATCCCTTAACAAGACTGAGGACACCAGGAGAAGAGTGAGTAAACTATTTTCGACATTTGTGGGGAGGTCCAACTGCCAGATTTTACAGTGTCTTGATCCAGACCCCTGAGGGGCACTTATACGTGTCCAGCCATTGCCATAAAACTGCAGTCACTGAATTCCAGCAGAGGCTCTACAGAGACAGCAGCATCCAGGGACGAGATGCAGGAACAGTGACCCCATAGGAACCAGACTTTCCCCTTAGGCAAGAACTGCACAGTGACCTCACAGACCAGCACTGAGCTACCAATCAGCCAGCCTCGCCTACCACGGAAGTGCCATTGCTTCTTCCCTTTGCTAACGGGCCAGCCTGACTTTCCTCAGGAGGGTGTGCCCCTTCGGCTCTTCTCCTTAACCTGTGGTCCTTCCCAACTTTCTCTTCCTTCTCAACTAAAAGTTTTACCTATGTTCTCATACTTCCTGAACTGGTGTTCAATTTCTATTCTCACTGGGTGTAAAGATTACACATATGGTACCAATGCCCACTAAGTGACAAAATAATTTTCTCTCCCTTCTACTCGTATAGAGAAATTCAATGTTCTGGAGGAGTACTTTGTCTTATTTCCTAATAGACAATAGCAATAAATAAAAAAAAGCACTTTCCCCTAGTGGTGCTTACATTGGAAGAGTCAGGTATCAGGTAGAGAAAGACAATAAAAAATAAATTTACAGGGCCGGAGGGTTAGCTCAGTGCTTCCGGCACCTGCCTCGCAAGCGCAAGGTCCTGAGTTCGATCCCCGGTAACCACATATAATGCTGGGCGTGGAGACACACCCACCAACAATCAACACCGCATACTACAATGCCGGACATGGTGGCTCATGCCTGTAATCCCAGCACTCGGGAGGCAGGGACAGGAGGATTGCTGAGTTCGCGGCGGCTTGCCTGGGCACCATAGTGAGCTCAGGGCCAGCCTGAACTACAACGCGAGACCCTGTCTCAAAAAGCAAATAAATAAATAGATAGATAGATAGATAGATAGATAGATAGATAGATAGATAGATAGATAGATAAATTTACAGTGTCTTAGTAATAAATGTTACATGGAAAAATTCAGGGAAGATTATAGAACAGTAGGAATAGGAATTTATAGTTACTAATAGGGACAATAGGGGAAGAAAAAGTGGTTTTTTTTATTCCTTTACTTTTGTGACTAGCTGGGAAGGATCCCTGTAACAAAAGCCAAGCTCACAAGAGAAAAACCAACTGAAGTTATGAATATAAATCACTCATCTATCCATAGGAGACACCTAGAGAACATGAGTAAATCTCAAAAAGGTGACTTTAAATACCACCGGTATTAGTGGTTGCAATAAGGAACAGTGGCGTTGAAGGACAGCTGTGGAGAGAATGCTAGGAAAATCATCAAGAGCAAGGGCACGATTTCTATGTACACCTGTCTCCGAGCCTTCGCCACTGTAAAAATCTCTAGTTTTTATAATCATTCTTTTCCTACCACAAAGAAATCACATGGGCATTTTCCTTACAGATGCAAGGTTCTCCCATCAAAGGGAACCTTCTATTCTATTCTCAGAGCTTCTCCTGTGTTTGGAGTTTCTCAAAACAACCAGTTCAAAGTAATCTGTATGTCAAGGAGGCATATTTTGGGGTGGCACAGTCTAATCTACAAT
This sequence comes from Thryonomys swinderianus, assembly GCA_004025085.1. Taxonomy (NCBI): domain Eukaryota; kingdom Metazoa; phylum Chordata; class Mammalia; order Rodentia; family Thryonomyidae; genus Thryonomys; species Thryonomys swinderianus. The sequence goes on from PVIC010006517.1 coordinate 14,034, forward strand.
GACCAGAGAAGGTCTCACTGAGAAACTGAAGAGACAGAAGAGGAAGAAAGTCCTATGGCTCTGAAGAACAATGGCATGGTAAAGGGAACACCAGGAGCAAAGCCCCTGAGCCAGCTATGGGCTCATGAAAACCCCTGGACCAGGGGATTTAACATCTAGAAACTGGTCCCAGGTTTGTAGATTATTCCTGCCACATAAGCCTGTTTGCCTCACCTTTTAAAGGAAGCTGTTCAGCAGCAAGGCAGGCAGGCTGTCTTGCAGTTTGAACCTTAGACTCCAAGCGATCACACTCTACAGGCTAACCTACTCTCGACATTGCCACTTACTTTTCTGCCCGTGTATCCTACTCACCATGTTCGCAAACCCAAGACTTCCTCCTTCTCTCTCTACTCCCAAGTAACTTGGATGAACTTGGCCTTGGGGAGTTTTGTTTTTATTTGTTCTTGATTGCAATAGCAAATTCATCTTATGAGCATCCTTTCTAAAAAGATTCAGTAATATTGTCCATTGAAATCAGACCCATCCTTTATCTGTTAATGGCTACTTCAAGCAGCTAAGACATACTCTATTTCCCCATTCTAAGATTTCACTGATTGTAAGGTGCTCCATCAATCTAATAGCAGCCTCTCAGTAGGAGGGAGGAAAAAAGAAAGAAAATTAGAAAAAAGAAAAAGGGTGGAACACAGAGGAAGAGGTAGACAGAGAATATCTTAGTATTTATTTATCCACACAGTTACACACACACATATACATATACATACACACACACATATATATACACACCCTTATTTTCATTACCCTTATTTTCATTACCCTTACTTTCATTACCACAGTAACTGTAGCCCACTTCATGATCAGAGACTAAATGTTCTTCCAAATAATTTAAACACCCACTGTTATCCACAGCCTAATGGAGACGTCACACTTTAAGTCATGCTTAGGAGTTTGGCCTCTTGACATTTAAGACTGATAAAGTAATTTGAAGGCAACATGGACAATCCTGGTGGCATTGATAACATTTCTCTTTAGTTAAACTTATAATTTTGGTTTTCTTTATATTCTTTTTTCTTCTTTTTGTGACAGGGTCTCACTTTGTAGTTCAGGCTGGCCCTGAGTTCACTATGTAGTCTAGGCAAGCCTCGAACTCAACAATCCTCCTGCCTCTGCCTCCACAGTGTTGGGACTACAGGTGTGAGTCACCATACCTGGCACTGTGGTATGTGGTACTGATTGCTGGTGGGTGTGAGTCACCATGCCTGGTATTGTTGTATGTGGTTCCCGGGGATCGAACCAGGCACCTTGAGCTTGCGAGGCAGGTGCTGGAACCACTGAGCTAAATCTCCGGCCCTTGCTTTTCTTTCTTTAAAAGATAAATATTAAGCAGTTTCTTATGAACATCACTAAAAGAATATGATACATTTTGGAGCCTGCATATCAAGCATTTTTTATAACACATGAAGCAGTCATACCAATTTCCTCTCACTTTGGAAACTGTATCATTTACTCGCTGAGATGGAGAAAAGATCAATATAGCTAAATGCTGGGAATATAATATCCACACATGATGACTTTTGGTTCCATATAGTAAAGCAGTGTAATATTTGTGAAGACATTTTCAGTGACAATTAGAGACATGAGCCTAAATTAACAGCATGTTGCCACCAATTGCAAATAACAAAGCAGAAATGACAAGAACATATTCCTATGGTGCCGGCTGAGACTGGCATGGGCATAGGTGATGTCAACCATGTTAGCACCTCACTCCTCTGCTCAGCTGCTGGCAATAGAGGCTGACATCACCATTTTACGAATGTGAACATGTGAGAGAATAAAGTAAGACGAAAGCTGGGGGAAATAGGACAGTTTTCGAAAGTCACAAAGCCTTAAGGATTTGCTTTCGTCTGCAAAGCAGGAGCGGGGTCCATCAGCTCAGAAGTTGTGACTGTGGTTTGTCTTCCTCCTATCACAGCTCCAACCCTACAACAAGAGAGTTCGAATCCCAGCCTGGAGAGACAACCAATCTAAAAAGGAAGAAGACAATAGTGAAGCTTATTGTAAGCTTCCTGCCTGATCTGCCATTAGGCTAATTTCTTCTAGATAACACTTCATTTCCTGAAGGCTCATGAGCAAATACATATTTTCTTGCTGTGCTAAGAAAAAACGGCTCTTTTCTAGGGCCTTGAACCTCATCTGAATGAGTAATGACATGTAGCTATTCTGAAACACCAACCTGAATCCAGTAAAGGGATTAAGAACTAATCCTATAAAAGTATTTTACAGTTTTGTGTGTTCATGTGTGTGGTTATTTTTGCTTGTGGTGAGTTTTGTTCCTTCTTTGTGATAAAGTAATAAAGCAAACAACTTTTTTATGATGGTTTAAAATTCTCACACACAAAGTCCCTCCCTTCCTGTTTTACCAGTAAGAGGTTTGCTTTGCTGCTTTTGAGACAATTCCTGATATATTTTTTAAAATTTTATCTTTATGGGTACATTGTATATACACATCGTGATCACACTCCATATTGGGAATTTGTACCAGTAAATGACACAATTTAACTCTCATTTTTTCCAATCCCCTATCCACCCCACAACCCTCCACCCCCTAAAAATTGTTGTTGTTTTTTTTTTAAAGGGAAACAAAGCTGATATTCTTTTAAAAGGAAAAATCCTCCAATCTGTAACTATGTGGTAAGAACCTACACAGAAGGGCAAAACCAAACCAAACCAAACCAACTTGCAAGTGTCTTGAAGGAATTTGCAAAGCTCTGGAAATCACCTTGGGAGATCTCAGTGCCCCTCACCCACAGCCAGCCCTAAAGAGATGACGAGCACGCCTGTGTCCTCTGCTCGCGGCTGCCCCTGCTGGTGTCTGCAGCCTTGAAAATACTGGCAACACAGACAAAGCCATGCGGATACTGGGCCTCTGCTTCTCAGTCTTTCCATTAGCTGCAATGCTCAAGCTGTACTGGCTTGTGCAGGAGTAAAGAGAAACATCCTTATTAAGACAGCTAGAAACCCTTTGCTCTCATTTCCAGCAGGCAGGTTTCCAGCATGCTCAGGACAGTTTCTTCTCTCTCTGTCTCTGTCTATCTGTCTGTCTGTCTGTCTGTCTCTCCCTCTCACTTTCTCTCTTCCTTTGTTTTTGTTTTGTGTTTCAAGGTAGGTAAGTAGTCCATGCTGGTTTTGAATTTGCTATGTAACTTACACTAGCCTTGAAACTGGGATTCTCCTGCCTCAGCCTCCTAAATACGGGGTTATAGGTTTGTGTCACCACTCCCAGCTTCAGGTTAATTATTTTTGTAGGAAAAAGCTTCACGTTTTTGATATTGTTGAATGTCTCCGTGCAGCACAGTGAGGACCCACACTCTTTATCCTGCTAGGGCCCTAGGCCCCTTCAGTAGGGAGCCGCTACTAAAAATGAAAACAGGTGTATTTAGAAGAATAGGCTTAAATAAAAAGTCATGATGGCCTCATGGGAATATATAAATTCACTTTGCACCTACTACATTATAGTCATTGTTAAAATGACTTCTTGGGCTGGAGATTTAGCTCAGTGGTTCCGGCACCTGCCTCGCAAGTGCAAGGTCCTGAGTTCAATCCTGGTGACCACATAGAATGCTGGACATGGAGACTCACACCCACCAGCAATCAATACCACATACCACAGTGCTGGGTGTGGTGGCTCATGCCTGTAATCCCAGCACTCAGGAGGCAGAGACAAGAGGATTGCTGAGTTCCAGGCTTGCCTGGGCTATATAGTGAATTCAGGGCCAACCTGAACTACAAAGTGAGACCTTGTCTCAAAAAAAAAAAAAAAAACTTCTTAAAGTAATAACTAACTTTTAAGATAGATCCTGACTCCTCTTCAGTGGGGTTTGTCCATGTTTTCAGGTTTTCTTATGCTTGTTCCATAGTTCCTTGCCTGTAGGATGGTAAATGTCTGCACATATTTTGTGCCAGTTATATATGTCATCACCTTCTTGAGAATCAAAAAGATCATAAGAATTTTTCACTTAGCATGCACTTTTTTTTTTTTGAGACAAGGTCTCGCTTTGTAGTTCAGGCTGGCCCTGAGCTCACTATGTAGCCCAAGCAAGCCTCGAACTCAGCAATCCTCCTGTCTGCCTCCCTAGTGCTGGGATTACAGGCGTGAGCCACCACACCCAATGTCATATCATTGTATGTGGTTACCAGGATTGAACCAGGGACCTTGTGCTTGCTAGGCAGGTGGCAGAACAACTGAGCTAAATCTCCATCCCTAGCATGCACTTTTTTAAAAAGCCGGAGATTTAGTACAGAGGTTCCAGCACCTGCCTCGCAAGCAGAAGGCCCTCAGTTCGATCCCTAGTATCAGAAATAAATAAAGTTTTAGAAGCTTAGTTTCCAAAACCATTTCCTGTAAAAGAAAAAAGAATTTCTCAATAAAGAGTTGTGTGTATGTATGCCATAATAAATTACAAAACTACTCTAGATCCGAATTCTGTACATGGTATATGCCCTAAAGAAGGATTTCTTAGGTTTTAGCTCTTTTAGGGTTTCTTGGCATATTCTACACGCAAGTAGCCTTCCATCTCCCATGGGCCCTGCTGGACAGTGATATGGTGGCACATGAGTCGAGGCGCAGCAGAGCTCACAGGAACACCTGATGGCAGGCGAGTGTCCTGCAGAAGGAGATATCCAGCGCCCACTCACCAGGCCGTGGCATCTGAACGGACTATCTACCCTACGTGCTTGGTGAGAGGCGCGTTTCGCTCACAGTCATTCCATATGTTGTGCTGTGCCTGGAAACATTCAGGGCAAAGGACGGTCTCACTGGCCGGCTCTCAGATTTAACCACACATCCAAGTGGGAACTGAGTGCGCTGCATATGTATCATATATCACAGCTCGATTTCATATGAATAGATGACCAAGTTGTCAAAATGATCCACGTACATTTGGAAAGAACGTGCATTTCCATTATATGTATATAATATATATATATAATATTTTCGTTATGATATATATAATATATTCTACCTTATTACCAATTAAATTATTTCCACTCAGATCTTTATCCTCCTCCCATCTGACTTGGTATGTACAATGTCTGATATTTTAAAGTTGCCTATTATTGTTCTCACTTTGGGGCACATATACTAAAGGTTCCTTTTCTTTTCTGTTACTGGGGATCAAACTCACGACCTTGCACTTGCAAGGCAGGCGGTGGCGCCACTGAGCTAAATCCCCGGCTCCTTTTCTACTATTAATGTGTTTTCATGTATTTCCATTTTCTCCTTGTGTGATTTCTGTCCCGTATTAATGGTTGTTATGCTATTTGGTGCATATTCATAATCATGTTGTCATTAGGAATCGTGATTTTCAGCATTATCTAGTACTCCTCATTGTCTCATTTAAAGATTTTTGGCTTAAAATTCACTTGCCTGATACAAGAATCACTATTCCACTGTCATATTGTTTGTATGGTCTTGGTACATTTTTGCTTTTTAAAAATATTGCGGGGGTAAATTACCTTTTCTTTTGGTGCCTGGATCAGACTTGGGATCTTGCACTTGCAAGGCAGGTTTAGTGCCACTGAGCTAAATCCCTGACCCTTGAAGGATGACATATGAGCATATAGTATGGGTCAGGTTTAGCTTTATAGCCTTAACTGAAAATTGGCTCATCTGTCACTATAACAAGAAAAGAAGCCAGTTAAGTCCATTCCATTTACTGATCTGATTCATATGTTTAGCCCCAAGTGTTAAATAACTATGTGTTATGCTTATATTTCCTTGTTTAATTGACACATTTTACTTGCTATATTTTAATTTCTTTTGAAATTTCAGGATGTTAGTACCAGTGATTATCTTTGTATTCACTGCATTTATAGAACACACAATCCCCATGTTACTAAACATTTTGTAGTTTAGTATGTCTATTTTTAATCTCGGCCCAGACCTATTATCTATATAATTGCCAATTAGATTGTTCAACATTCTACTTTATTGGTTTCATCTCTTCTCTTTCTCCTACCCTCCCTCATAACTTTTACCTTTGCAGTGCATAATATATACATATTACTCTTCAGTCCATGGTTTCACGTAATTAAATATATTAGATTTTATGGTGCAATAAAATTGTGTCATAAACTATATTTTCATTACCAGATTTTTTGCTAAATTTTCCCAGTTATCTCTTAGTTGAACAAAGTTCATCTTCTGAAAGAACACAACCACACATCTGCACAGTATTCCTTGATTTATTACATGTTGAAACTGTTCTCCTTTCATCTTTATATTTGAGGACAGCTTGGCTGGATACAAAATCATTGCTATGATTTATAACCGGATGCCCTTCCAAAGTCTCACAGGCTCAAAGGTGGAGGTTTTCAGGGGCAACTGATGATGGAGGCACTAGCTAATATGCAATGGGGGGGGTGGATCTGGTTGGAAGAGGTAGGACACTGGGGTGTGACTGGGAATAGCCTACCCTTTACTCTCCTTCCCAGCCACCATGATGTGAGCACTTTTCTCTCCAGTATGCCCCTCTGCCATGGCTGTCTCGGAGCCAGCAGACTATGGACTGAAAACATGAGCCAAAATAAACTCATCTCCTTTAAATGGTATGTGTTAGGTGTGTCCCAGCAATGAGGAAAGTGACAGAAATGTGTCTGTTAGATCTTACTTGCCTGGCACGTAGAAAAAGGAGTAGGTTCCTACAAAACTGACAATGAAGGGAAAGAGAGAATGAAGTGAGTGAGGAGAAAGTGAAGGAGGAGAGAATGTTGAAACTTTCTTGAAGAAATAAGAGGTACTATTTTTTACGTGTACATCGTAGTAATCAGATCACATGAAAAGCTTATACGACCTTATGCAAATGTACGTTCCATGGCCTAGTGTTTTTCCCTTCTGTGAGTTCAAAGGATGTCAAATCATGTGTGTCAGTCATCCCTAAACCTGGAAGTCCAACCTGTGTGTGTCAGGAATAGCACCACCCACTGGTCACCGCAACCACCCATTTCTATCCCTTACACCTCTGATGCTCCAGGCTGTCTGCCTTTGTGTCTCAGTCACTATGTACATTTATTCCTTCCCTAACTTTGGAGCCGCTGTTGCCCTGGGCCAGAGGCCTGCTACTGTCTTCCTACTTTCAGCCACATCCTCCTCCTTTAAGGCTTTTGCTTGCTTTACTGTCTAAACCTGTTTGGCTGCTAGAACAGAACTCTCAGAATGGGCAGTTTATAAACAACAGATGTTTATTGCTCACAGTTCGGGATCCTGAGAAGGGCAAGATTAACGTGCGGGCAGATTCTGTGTGTAGGGAGGGCCCGTTCCTCATAGACTGTCCCCTCTGTGTGTTCTCACATGGTAGAGGGCTAAGAAGCCTCCCTGGTCCTCCTTCCGGTCACAGAAGTAGGTAGGCTTTCCATGGGTTTTTCCTCCCGGGCTCTTTCCAAGAGCTCAGGGCCAGGCTGCTGTTTAATGGCGCCAGGGCCTTCTTCCCAGGGCTCCCTGCGTGTCAGCCGCTGCGCTGCTTTCCCAGTCCGGCCCACAAGGCCCTGGTCCTCATTTTTAAGGCCATTCATTTCGATACCTGATCAACTCCCGGAGATTCCACTCCTTCCTACTACTGCATTGAAGTTAAGATTCTCGATGAGGAATTTTGGGGATGGGATCTAAACATTCAACCATAATATTAGCTGATACAATCTCGGTCCAAAAATGTCTCCTGTCTGCCTGCCATGATTGCCATTTCCAGGGTAGTTTTCATTATCTGCTTGATCTGTTGCTCAGGCTTGCTCTATTGAGAAATAGCTGCAGTAACCAGCACTCAGTAAAAGTGACTGAGACGTGGAGGGACAGCCTTGCATAACCTTGGCTATCTTCTCTTCAAAGCACACAAACCCCGCACAGTGGGAAACATCTTTATGGGCAGAGGCCCCATCTCAGAGGCTGAGAAGGGACCATGCCCCTTCCACCTTCAGGATCTAATTGGCTTCGGCTGGCCATGCACCTGCCACACAAGTTCCCTTGTCTGTCCATGAGATAGGGTAAGATTCTATTAGATATCAAGAAAGTATGAAAGCTTAGTAGGTTGGTGCTCTGTCCTATAACTAGGTTGTAATATTCCAACTTGAGAAATTGCCAGGTTGAAAGTTCTTGCACCCCATGAATCTTGTAAGAATTATAACTGCACTTATCTACAATGGAAATTGTATTACTGACACAAATGGAAATCATTTCAATCATTAAAAGTTAACTCCAGCCGGTGGTTTTATAAGATACTTAAAATTCTCATTTGAATCAATGTTGATTAAAAATAAATGTACCAGCAGATTTTGATCCCCTTCCCCTTTTACTGGAAAAGAGGAAGTTCTCAGGTCCCTTTAAGTCAATTCAGCATTAGGATCAGGCTTGCTCAATAAAGGCCAGCCCTTGATCAAAGGACGGTGGCAAATTTAGTGTACAGAGATCGGAGCCCCATGGTGGAGATCTGGGATCCTCACTGATGAACCCTTGGATTACTATAAGTCCAAGAGACAATGGGTGATGTGGAATCAATGTTTCAAAATGTGGGCCATATCAATTCTATAGACAGATTGAAGCATTGATAGAGTACCTACAGTGTCCCCCATATTTCAACAACTTTAATTCTTACACATTTCCAAGGAAATTGTTTCTACCCCCATTCAATATATAATGAAACTGTTTTTCACAGATAGGAAGAAATCTGCCGAAAGTCACCAGCAAATAATTGAGAACTGACCACAGGCCCGTTGCTTTCAAAAGCCTGATGTGTTCACACTAGCGAACGCTGCCTCTCCGCATGCGCTGAGGTGTGGGATGAAGGCACCACTTCCAGCTTGTCTCACCTCGGATTTGCCTCCTTCCTCTGGTATTTCTGGCGAAGAGTGGTTTCTTGAGGTGTGATGAATGTCCTGACTCGCGTGGCACCCATGCCCACATCCTTCCACTCGGGCCTCCCCTGCTCACAGGCTGGAAATGCATGCAGTGTATTAAAATGGACAGCAAATGTTTCAATTAAAACATTTATGACAGGGGAAGAAACACTGCCATTAATTCCCCTCAAATCTTTCCCCCTCACTTAAAGCACATTTATCCCACCATTCCTGACATTCTTAAGCCGTTCTAGAAATCTTATTTTGTCAATGTCTTGAAGAAGCAGGATAAAAAATACATGCATGGTGAATACAGCTGCTGAGCAGCATTCCACAGAAAAGCAGTCTCACAGAAACATCACTTCTTAATCCATCTCGCTCACCAAATGTGACACCGTGCCACTTCTAGCTGTCCTTCCAAGTCAAAATGACGCAAGGGGAAGCGTTCTGGCAGCCATGACAGTACAGCTAAAGACACTCATGAAACCTGACTTCTAGACCTGCTTCAGCAAGTGGCGAGAAGGGCTGGGATTCAGCTTAAGTGGTACTGCACCTATCTTGAAAGCAGAAAGGGGTGAGAAAGACGGTTATGTGTTTAAAGGGAGGAGAAATATTTTGAGGGAGGCTAGTGGCAATGTCTCTCATGCATGCAGTGATTTTTTGAAGTTTGAATTGTTTGACATATTATGGTTCTATGATGACACCTTATGGAACTGTATTTCCCTTGGCTGGGGATTTAGCTCAAATGGTACTGCACCTACCTTGGAAGCACAAGGGACCGAGTTCAATCCCCAGTACCACAGAAACAAACAAACAAGACTATATTTCCTAGCCTGCCTTGCAGCAGGACTTCTAACTTCAAGTTAGGTTCAGCCGATGAAACGTACTTGCCAGAGATTTGGCGATTAGAACTGAAGCAGAAACCACCTTCGTGTTGATTTGGCGATAGCCATTAAGCACAGGTGGCGTGTGGAAACCGTGGGACTTCAAAAGCAGTGTCTCAGTGTCCATTCATTAAACTCGACGCCATGGCTTTCGAGAGATAGTCACAGTATGGGCATCAGGGACTTTGTGACGACCAATTTCAACTAAAGCAACATGTTCTCAGAATCCATGTCTCCAACCACAGCTCCTGCTTTCTTACCTTCAGAGTGGGAACCCAGAATTTGGCTCCTCCAGCCTTCCCAGCAAAGCTGTAAACACCTGCCTCTCTCTAGTTGATGTCTTTCTGCTTAAAATAGCTGCCGTGGTTTTTGTTTCCTGCAACTGAGCCCTGCTGATACACACCGTTTTCCTCCTTCGCTTCTAACTGCTGGTTTTGCAACTGCCAACCCTGCAATTAATCCTGCACACACTCCATTGAAAGCTTTGAATATCTTCCTCCAGCTCCCCTGTCCTGCTTCATTTTTCTCTCCAGCATTAAGTGTCACCCAAGGACTGTTTCTATTTATTGGCTAAATGTCCCGCACAAGAATTCAAGCTCCATTAGGAGAAAGGTTTGGTTCGCTCTGCACAACGCCAGCTAGAACAGTGCTGGCACATAGTGGGGAACCAGTGGTGCTGAGTGAAAGGAGTCCACCTTTCTTAACAAAATATTCCTGTTAATGTAGCAGTTTAGTAATAAAACCATCCACACTAACTCCTCAATAATACCCCCCACGAAGCTTTCATCTGGATCTCTAGCATCCTCGCGAGAGCATGCTTCCTCTAATCCAGCGTTACACGTAGGGTGGCCACTCGTTCCAGTTAGCTTGAGCTGTTCCGGGTTTCAGCACTACAGTCCCACATCCTAACAACATCGCAGTCCTGAGCAAATCAAGATAGCGGTCACCCGGATAAAATCATGAGCTATGACTCCCGAGGAAGACTCTTAGAATGCCATCAGTTTTAATTAGTCTTGCAAATAAATGCTTGAAGACATGAATCTGTGCAGCCTATGGCTTCCTCCCCTTACCGCAGTCACGCTGAATGTGACCACCAGGTAAAATGGGAGCAAAGATTTTCTGTATTCTGCACTTTTTACTAAAATCCTCATTTGCATAGGCAATGAATATTTTAAAGCCACGCCAATGAAATCTTGCCTATATTCCCCAGTTCTGCTAAGTATATATAACACATAGGTTTTTCAAGAGGAAAGATACTGCAGGTAAAGGTGATCTCTGGTCACAGCCCTGAAAAAGCACTGTGGGGAGGCAGAGAAATGAACCCTGCAGAGGTAATCTGTCGGTGTTAATTCTAGGAATGAATACAGGTTTGGTCATCACTAACCATAAGGAAATCACCCCTACGAAGCTGCTAATAGCATCCTGAAACTTCCAGCAGTGTGTCCTACTGTAACGCATGGATTCAAAACGGCAGCACCCTCGAACTGGGACATGAGACAGAATTTGGGGAATAGGAGCATTGGAGTATCTTGGGTATTCTTGTTCTCCGGTGATTCATGTGGCAGATATTTGGATAGGTAGATGTTAAAACACTCTTCTCAACCAAACTGCGACTTCGAGATGCTATTGCTCTTGGATTTTTTTTTTTTTTTTTTGCACCTCCAAAAATAGTTGTGTTGCTAAAACTTTTTCTTTTTTTTTTTTTTTTTTTTTTTTTTTGTGACTAGGCTGTTGCATGTGACAGTGTTCCTCTAGCAGAGAAAAGAATGGGTTAACTGAACAGCAGTTACACAATCCCAGCACAATACATTCCATGGCGCCAGCAGTCTCTGTCTGAACATGTTTATAAAGCAGATAGGGAGAAACGGACCAAACCCCCAAGGGCAACTTGCTCAGAGGAACAAAGCACACAAGCTGCTTTTCTTCTGAAGAAATGTGGTCAAAGGTCTCAGCACACACTCCCGGCAGAACATGTGAATGCTGCAATGTTCTACATCTTGATTCTTCCACACAGTATGACCCAGGTTCTTGGCTAGACCACATTTTTGCTAAAAGTGGCGATTAGGCCTGACCACTTCCTTCCGGACACTATTTTCAGAAACATAAGGACAGTGCCTCTGCACCTGTTGCTGGTGTGGCCGCCAACCTCTGGGGAGCCCTCGCTTGCCTCCACAGCAGAGCCAGCAAAACCCAGGCCTGGGCAAGGGATGGTACCCATGTCCATGGGGAGCGGGGGGTGGGGCAGGAGGCCGGGCAGCCTTAGCCTTAGGAGGGCTTGACTCACCCACCATCATCCTGCACCTGCTGGCCCAAACCTGAACACGCCCAGGGCTCCTGCCCACGTCTGTTGCCGGCCTCCTTGCTAAAAGGCCCCAGGGAGGCCCACAGCCCCGCTCTCTGGACAGCGGGGATGGTAGAGCTCAGGGGAGAAGATGCTGGGAGTGAAGGGCGCGCAGGGACCTCACCTTGCTCTACTCCTGGGGATGTGACTGTCATGAGATGCCACCTCAAGATTCTCACAGTCCTGTGGGAGGTGGGGACACCTCCTTCCTCGGGGGTGGTGCCACCTGGACGCAGCGGGGCGGGGGGCTGCTCCCACAGTCCCAGGCAGAGCAGGTTCTTGTCACCTGGCTGGTCATCCTGGCTCTGGGATGCCACAGAATGGAGAAGGTGGCTCAGCGTCACTGGCTAAAAGCCAGTTCACTTGCATTCTTTCCTAACCAAAACTGGTACTGAGACATTGGATATCCGACCTCCGTCTGCCAGGGGTACACCGTGGCTATCTGGTTTGCCAATCTTTTCCTAGGCTTTTGTTTTTCTTCAGCAGAAATCTGGCAGAAGTGTGGGGTTCTTATTTCCCTCCTTTTATCCGAGTCTGTTTGTCCAAAGCTAGAATAACAGGGAGTTTTCAAAGCCTGAATTCAGTGCTCAGAGGATGGCCTCAAGCACGGGTAGAGTCTAAAGTTCCACCTCTCAGATTTAGGGGCAGGAAGCCATTGGGGCTTAGTACTTTTTTCATTCATATGCAAAATACTTCAAAAAACAAAACTTTGGAGGTTCAGAATCCTGAAACCATATCACTGATCTTCCTCATCCCTAAAATTTTTATTTATTTATTCATTCATTTTTGGAAACAGGATCTTGCTTTGTAGTTCAGGCTGGCCCTGAACTCACTATGTAGCCCAGGTTGGCCTTGAACTCACAGCAATCCTGCTTCTGCCTCCTGAGTGCTGGGATTACAGGTGTGAGCCACCGCACCTGGCTCATTCTTAAAATTTTTGTCTCAGTCGTTGCTAAACCATAGTGGACTACACTGCATTTTGGAGGGGGATATTATTTTAGGATTTTGATGTCCAAAGAATTTGTATTTCTTACCCATCCATGTATATTTCTTCTCTGTAAATACATTCAAATAGACTAAACACTGCTTTGGCAGTTACCTCATCTAAACACGGAAAGTGATCTGGTTGAGTATGAATTTATTTAGACTTGCACATGGTCTTCTGGAGCCCTCGGTCTCCAGGTGTGCTGTATGTGCTGGCTTCCCTCAACCCTGGGGCTGGTAGAAGTGCCTGTCACTGGACTCAGTTTACAGTTGTAAGTGAGCTTCATTATCAAGAGAGTGACCTGGGTACGGCTGCACAGAACAGACATGATTGTTCCAAGGCGGTTACAGTGAACTTGCTACTTAAGCACAACATACAGCCAAACCCATCATAAAACCTTAGCAGCTCCTACAGATGTCAACCAACTAGCACGTGTCCCTAGTACTTCCTCTAAGTGACAATAACAAGGTCTGGAGCTTGAGTTCATGAGAAGTCCCATCATGGTTTTCTTTGTTATGTGGACCCTAGGCATTGTGTAACTAACTTATTTTTGGCAAGTATCGCAGAGAAACAATGCAAACTTTCTCAGAGAATGTTTTAAGCATGCTTCTGTTTTTTCAAGACCTTGCTGACAATGTCATATCACCTTTAGTTCACTTGCATTAGATCGTGTCTCTGAATCCTGAATTTTCATCCATCAGGCGAGGTTCAGTCTGTTCCCCAACATGAGTGGGGGAGGGTAATAGTGTGGGTTTCGGGAAGAGGGCAGAGAGCCAGCCACCCTACATCCTTGATCACTGGGTCACGTGGTTCAGGGTCAGCTTCTTTTCGTTTCCTCTCAAATTCACTTTACAACAGGACCACTTCATGACAGGGTTCTGATACAAGTCACACAGAACTGAACTCGTCTCCTTCGGGCCTTGTGACGACCCCTTTCACTGAGAAACTGACCTAAGTGCCTTTCCCAAGGGGGTCCCCACAGAAACAGCCAACGTGTGTTTCAGCTCCAGTGCGCCCACTGCTCACCGCTTCAGTGGGCATCTGCTCTGGGAGGAGAATTTTATGACTGCTAATTATGTCTGCAGCCACGCATGGGAGATAGGCATAAAAATAGCCCTTTTGTCCTTTCATAAATTGAAGGAACCTTTTCAAATATTAACTTACCAATCCACTCTCAAGGCCCCAGAGGTGACAGGTAGGCAGCAGAGTTCTAGTATTATTCTGGGAAGCACGAGCGATGAAGGCGGTGGCTTCCTCAAGGTCAGGTATACACCTTGAAATATCAAATGAGCGACTGGGACGGATGCTCATGAAGTCACAATGCGGCCCCCAAAAGACATACCCTACATTTTGAAGCAGGCCCAGGTTTTGGAAAGAAGAATAACGGTCAGTAATATGAATAATGAAGAACTAATTCCCGCTACTGAAAATGTCTTCTCCATGCACCTGGTACGAGACATACACACAAAACCTCAGCCATGCACAGAGACATCCGAGCACAGGGAAACCAGAGCCAGGTGGGATGTGCTCACGGGGAGGTGGGTAAACAGGCTCCTTCCAGTCAGGCCAGTTGTGGGCTCTGCTTTCAACACCCCTGATTCTGTCAGTCCCTCAGGGACCTGAGCAAAGAGGTTTTCACTCCAGGTCCCCATTCCTTCCCTGGGAAATGGTGATACAGCCCTATCCTGAGCACAGCTGCAAAGAGCAGGCAGGTCACTCAGGTAAGACGTTCCATGGCACCCAACACAGGGCACGCATCTGGCAGAGGAGTCATCTGTCACCTCACCCTGCCAATCTCCAGGGTTTCTTGTGATCAGCAAGAGCACGTCTGGTCCCCAAGAAGAAAGGATACTTCATCAGTTCTGCCCTGTAATCATAGTCTAAGCAGACGGAGACAAAGCCAGAAGTGATGCCCGTTAAAAATTTAACTATATATCATATTCATTTATTATCAATCCACAGGATAATTTGATTGCTACATGAGCTCATAAAAGCTTTTCTCACCTTTACAAAATTAAAAAAAATTGTGCCACAAGGATGTAATAACAACTGCTAATAAACAAGAAAAGGAATCTTAAAATTATAAATTTGCTGTAGAAAAGATAAAAAACAATTATATTTTATTTAGAATTTTACCTTGAATAAAATATTCCCTGTATAAAAAATAAAAAAGCTTGCTCTGGTTAGAATTAGAGTATTTTTGTCTTCAGATCTGGGAATTTGCATAATATTTCCATGATAGTTTTCCTTTGTACCGCGTGGCATTCAAGCATAGCAGATTAGACTTTTTTTTTCCCCCAAGCAGTCTTAAAATGGGACATCTGTGGAAAAGTTCGTTTCTTCTTCTCCTCCAGGATGCAGAGCACAGCCTTTGTGGAGAGGAAAAGGAGGAAAGGAACTGATGGGAGAGGGAGGGTAACAGGGAAAGAAGGGCACTGTCTGTGCTGTGAAATAGAGCAAGATCACAAGAAGGCCTAAGTGCTTTAAGATAAGGTGCAGAAGCAGACTGCAATGTTGCTAGTACTGCCCTATGTACATATTCACAAGAATAAAAAATTCCAGCTAGTTCACATTTTCTCGTCCATTCTGAGGCATCCACCATGCTGGCCTTGACCGTAGGCAATGCAGCACCTCCACTGCCCGCGTGGCTGTTGGTCCTTGAACTTGAGGGAGTAGCCCTGGGAGATCCAGCAGGCTCTAGAGATACGTGTCTACCAAAGGGCTGGAGTCCTGAGTTAAAAAGAAGCTCCAGTACTGGAGTTGGACACAGCAATCAATGTTCTATCATCAAGGCTTTTCCCCTTAGATTTGTCTAAAATAGGTGTCAGAGAGAAAATAAAATACAATGATACAAAGCCAAGAAATCCCAACAACCACTAGGGAGGGTCAAAGGCTTAGCAGCTCTTGACTCGGGGCTGGGTGATGTCTGACGTCTTCTTGATGACGCTAGCCCGAGTCTCCCTGTCTGGCCGACTGCTGCTGGGCACGGGGGTCACAGAGGAAGGGAGAGAGAGGTCTGAAATTAAGGGCCACGAGCTGCTATACGGCATCGGACAGCTCTCCTCCTTGATGGTGACCTGGAGATCGGGCTTGTTGGAAGTGACGAAGGTCACCATGCCCGGCAGCGGGTAGGTGCTCCGCGTCCCCATGTTGCTGAGGTACTGTTTGCCTTCGATGTTCCTCTTCCGCCAGTGTGGTCTCCCCTTTCAAAGAAAACAGGAACAAACATGTTCTTTTTCCTCCATCAAATGGCTTTTTAAAAATATGCCACTGCTCTCATGTGTGGGTGTCCGATATGAATGGTTTTTTTTGCTTTTTGAGACAGGGTCTCACTTTGTAGTTCAGGCTGGCCCTGAGCTCACTATGGTGCCCAGGCAAGCCGCTGCGAACTCAGCAATCCTCCTGTCTCTGTCTCCCGAGTGCTGGGATTACAGGCGTGAGCCACCACATCCGGCATTGTGATATGTGGTGTTGATTGCTGGTGGGCATGTCTCCACGCCCAGCATTATATGTGGTTACCGGGATTGAAAACTCAGGACCTTGTGCTTGCGAGGCAGGCGCCAGAACCACTGAGCTAACCCTCCGGCCCCGATAATGTTTTAAGCATTATAAAATAAAGAAAAGCTTCACAACTCTGAATCATTGAACTGATCTTCATACCTCAAGCGATGGTTTCTTTTTTTTGAGAGAGGGTCTCGCTTTGTAGTTTAGGCTGGCCCTGAGCTCACTATGTAGCCCAGGCAAGCCTCGGACTCAGCAATCCTCCTGACTCTGCCTCCCGAGTGCTGAGATTACAAGTGTGAGCCACCACGCCCGGCTCTCTTTTCTTTTAAAAACTAATTCCTATTTGTTGTTACCTTACTGAAGAAATATGGCCAAGATGATTCCACGAAGGCAGGAAAAGAAGGCGGCAACTTGTTTTAAAAAAGGTGGGAACCTATTTATGGCTCCCCTACGCCACCTGGACTGACCATCTGCCAGCTTTCAGGCCATGATGGACAATCTGATGGTGCCCTGGTTGCTCACTGTTGACCCTGTCAGATCTTTGAGTCCACGTGGCTTTTCACAGCAAGGGAGCTGGGGTCTCAAGAACACACTGCGGAAGGCCCTGACTGCTTCCAGTGTCCCCTGTTCTGTTCGGAGGCTCAGTATGCTCAGCAAACGGCTGGCCTCACAACCAGGCTGGCCTCAGCCCAGGACTGGGTCTCTGAGCTTACAGAAACCAGTGTGGACACCTACTGCCTTTCGGGATTCTCGCGCTGCACTGTAAGTGGTTAAGTACAATGGGAAATCACTAATTCAAACAGCCATTAACTTCTCACCCGCTCTCCCTCACTCCCATTCCTGTCTTCCTTTCACCCCTTTTCCTCTGTCCATCACCTCTGTGGTCACTTCCTGCCATTGTGTGAGGCCACGATGAGAGGGAAGTTGAGAAGCCAGGAGCAGGCAGCTGGCCACTGAGACTGGACCCACACAGCAGGCTCTGGGCAGGATCACAATTAAGCGAACCAGTGTGGATGTAGAGGGAATTTTTCTTCGCCCCTTCAATATTTACTTCTGGTCACTGCTTTAGACTGGGCAGGGCTTTCTATTTCTGCTGGTGAATAGGATGTGTACAGTGATAAGAATATCAGCATTTCCTGACCCTAACTTCCATTTCCTCTTCCTGCCCTTACAGCTTCTTTCTAATGGTAACATTTGATTCCTTTTCCTCCCATTCAGTGTCCAACTCTTAATTTTATCACTGGAAGTGCAGGAATAGGGCGTATTTTAGGGAACGTATATTTTATCATTCTTGAGAGAAAGCCCAGAAGTAAAACTTACTATCAGAAGGCAACGCAGGGAAGGGGCAGCAGGAAATGGGCTTACCTCGGCGCACTCCTCGTCGCTGGGCACACTATCGGTGGTTTCGCTTTCTGTTCAGAGAGAAACGTGTCTCACTCAAGTTGTTCTGAGGCTCAGGTAGCATTTCAAAAGATACATCAGCACTTACTTGTCAGAAGAGAAAGAGGCAACCGAACTCATCATCTCTCTCCATTTGTAAAGTCAAACATTTGTGTGGAGATGCTACATGTTTTTAATTCTTCAATTTCCTGCTCCCACCCCAAGAGGAAGTTAGAGTTCAGGGGAGCAGCCTTTCTAAGAGCCAGGCTGTGTTTACACAGCCACAGGCTCCCACCGTGGGACGCTGTCCCTGTGGCACTCTTTTCTGCCCTGCCTCTCTACCCGTGGAGCCCCGTGCTAACCCTCTTCCTGTCCTGTCAGTTAACACGCACGTGGACTTCTTTCCAGAACATTCCCACGTAAGCAGCTCCTCCTTTCACCTCTATCGTGTTAGGACTTTTACCTTGGATTTCTATGGTTTCATCTTCCAACTGGGTTACTGAGGACAAACATATTAGGGCAGCCCCCAGACCCTCATTTAGCGTTCACTTTCTTTAGGACCTTCACGTTGAGCTCTTTCTAAAGTTTTACTTTTAATTTTTATTTTGAGATAGGCTTTCAAGAAGTTGCTAAATTTCCAGGCTACATTTAAACTTGAAATCCTCCTCTTGCCTTGGCATCTGAGAGTGCTGGCACAACAGGTGTGCACCATTGCATGCGGCGTGAGGTCCCCTCCTGAGTCTGGATGGAACCTGTGACTTGCCTGTAACCGGCAGAATCCAGCAAAGGTGGTAAGATGCACTTACTACACGCGTGTGATTGTACCGTGCCAGTCTGAGTCTGTCTCTTGAAGAGATTCTCTTCCTGGCTGGCTAACATGCCAGAGAATCTAAGGACCATTTCCTGGCAAAAGCCAACAGGAAAGTGAAGATCTTGACTCAACAACCTGCAAGAAACTAAATTCTGACAAAGACTATGGTGCTTGGAACTGAACTTTTCTCCACTTGAGCCTCAGACGGAAGCACTGCCCTAGCCAGCACGGGACTGCTGTATGGGACATAATGTTACTCTTGAGTCACAGACACTAAGGAATGAGACGTACATTGTATTAAGCCACTAAATTTGTGGCTGCACTGTCAAATAGCAACAGGTAACACTAACCAGAGACCAGCCTGATTCCATCTGCCAGCTCTAGACAGAGAGAGTTTCCTCACTGAGTTCCAGTTTACACATCTGAAAAAATGGCGGTATTACTTGTCCCCTCGCAGAGAGGATTACATGATGACTAACTGCAAGGGTGTTTGGGAAAGAAGCACAGGACCCTGGCACCGTGCACACACACGAGTAATCAGCATTGTTCACCACTGGATTTGCACGACAGGGGGCATTCACAGAGCCAAATTCAACAGCTAGTGATTGCACATCACCAGCATATATAATACAAGTATTCCAAAAGACTTTAAGGACTCACAGCCACTGCAAATTGCATTGAATAGAAATTCCAACATCCACAGGCAATTAGAGATCATTTCTCCTGGATCATTTATTCTAGAGCAAAGCGCAAAGAGGAACTGTAAGTGGACATTCGTAGAGCATTATGGGCCAGGCTGGGCCACAGTCTTGTAGGCAGCTCTTGTCCAGCCCCCACAAGGAGGCTGAACTGGGAAGCAGCTCCTACCAACCGCCAATATGTGAAGACAGCGTGTCTTGCAGCCACCTCTCTGCTTCCATCCCACGCTGCCACAGGACTGGCCTCTAGGCTCCCTTCGTCTTGGTGGTGGAACTGGGTGGGATAGAGCACTAGCCATGATACCTCCCCTTCTCCCACCTAGAATGCCAGTTACCCACCAGTCTCCCTATAAATTTAAAGCTACAGAACAAATGGACAAACCACACCACAGGTCCATTCCGTAAGCAAATGACAAGCACATGGGGTCCACAGGCTCCCCCAGGAGTGGTCTGCATGCAGCTCAGCCACCATGCAGGCCTTGCTTCCTAGCTGACCACGGCAGCCGAAGGACAGGCCACTGCAGTCCCCAGGCCGAGCGTGCTTCCCGTGGGATGGGGGTAACGGATGCCCAGAGAGGCCTCGGCCTCAGCTCACAATGATCTGAGCCGTAAAGAAAAACTGACAAGACGAGGCACAACAAGTATCTCCAGACAGAAACAAAAGAACAACAAAAAAGGAAACCTGCCTCCAAACATCACCACACACTGGCTCAGTCTGCAGAGGAGGCAGGGCTGCTGCCCCCAAGAAGGAAAATGAGGAACAGAGACATTGAGAAATCCACCAAAGTCGCAGACTGAGTCAGCACAGTGGAGAGAAAACACAAATGCACTTCTGATTCCAGGGACCCGCACCACAGGCAGGCACGCTGCTTCCCCACCGGCCAGGCCTCTGACAGAACTTCAAGATCCTCTTTCCACTTTGATGATTCGTTGTGTTTGTGTTCTGAAGCTAAGGTTTCTCTTCCTGCGACCCAGGCCAAGCCTCCTTCATTCCCAGTGACACTTCTTAAACACCATGGTCTTCTGCTCCTTTCCGTTTCAAATCAAAACAAACAAACCAGGCATGCTTTAGGGGCTGAAGATCTGGGTAAATGAACCACTGACACCACAGTTTGGGACTTCACCAAATCCGATTTTGCAGCTGCTGAAGGAACTGGAAGTCAGATCTTACTCCTTGGTGAAACCTTGCAAAAAGACCACGAACATAATCAGAACATTAATTTTCTCCAACCATCCAGTTTTCAACTTCAGGGGAAAAGCCGTGGGTAAGAAAAACACATTCTGAACTTGTATTTTCGGCTGATACAAGGGGTGGTTGAGGAGCATCACTTCCCAATTAACATCAGCTGCTTCTGAAACAGTACCAAAGCCGCTCCACATTAGCAAACCACTACTACCATGGGTTGACGGTTGACTCGTAAATGCCTCAAATGCTCATATGTTGAAGACTTGGTTGTCTGCTAGTGGTACTAATAGGGTGGTAGAAACTTCAGGAGGTTGGTCCTACTAGCAGGAAGTTAGGCCCCTGGCAGTGTTCCCGAGCAGGGGACAGTGGGAACATGGTCCCTCCTATCTTCCACTTCCCGGCTGCCCTCCATGATGGGAGTAACTCTGCTCCATTACACACTCCCCACCATGACGTCCACCCTTGTCTTGGGCCCAACATGTCAGGGCCCAGTGACCGTGAACTGAAACCTCTGAAATCCGAGCCAAGATAAACCTTTCCTCTTTCTAAGTTGTTTATTTCAGATGTTTTGCCCCAGTAACAGAAAGCTGACCAACACAGTAAGATTTCCAGCTTTTATTATTTCAAAAGAAATATCCCTGAGTTTCTTCAGACTAGGAGGCGGAGATGCCTCTGGCTCCAGTCCAAGAATCCCAGACCCTTCGGTCCGGACTAACACTGGTTCTCATGGCTGCTCTTGAATGGCGGGCTCAGAGTGTCCCCTTTCCTCGTTCCCTTGGCTGTACCCGACCACTGCCATTTCCAGGGTGACGTCTTATGTGACAAAGGTGGTCACTGTGGCTGTTGCTTCCAGATCAGTGTTACTGCTGAAATGCTGCCTTGAGTATTTGTTTCATTTTCCTTTTTAATTAGTTAAGTTTAAAAAGAAAAACAACTAACTCTGAATACAATAGAATAGAAAAACTGGAGTGCTTCACAAAGCATAGTGTGAATAAGTGGAAAGTGCTGACACCACAGAAACAGGTAACTTGAGTGATTCGCTTCACCTTTCTGGTCATTTCCAGAAGGCAGCTGGGGGAGAAGGAAGGCAGCCATCTGCATCAGATGACCCCAGAGGTTCGTTCAGAGCAGCACCTCTGCTAGTGTGAGCTCCACAGTCCTCTTCAGCTCAGTTTTTAACACCTCCCTGAGGGTGTGTATTGTCAGACCTTCTCACAATTATTATGGGAAAGGAAATGATACATTTTATGGGAAGCATTTTTGTAGTCAATGGTATCTAGTGCATTTACTGAAAGGTTTCTGTTCAACAAAATAAGACAAGAATTTCTTTCCACCAAAAATTCCTGAATTACTTCACTGGATGACTCAACTGGACAATTCATAGCAGAGTCCTCTTAGTCTGAAAGCTGATTTATCTTTGCCCCACCCAGCAACATACAAGCCTGATATGGTTTGCATAATGATGCAACGTCCCCAGTGGTCAATAAAATCTCCATTCTCTATTATGACTAATTAATCCTCTGTAATACGCTTCCTGAACCTTCAAGCCTGGTTTCCACCTCCTCTCCTTTCAAATGCTACGGTGATGTTTTACTAAACCATCAACAACCTAACCGAATCAGAGTATCACAGACTAGGCAGTGAGCCCCTTCAAGGTAAAACTTCAAAATAAAATGAGTGCTGGAGATGTAGCTCAGTGGTAGACTGCTTGCCTAGCGTGCATCAGACCCTGTGTTAGACCTCAGCACTACAAAAATAAATAAGTAAATACAATAAAATAAAGTGACTATTCCCTGGAGCTTTTCCTAGGTAAGACTTTAGAATATCCTTCCCTCATAAAAAAATTTATGAATCAAATTAAAATTCAGTATCATCTTTAAAAAATATCCAGTGTAAGTACCTTCATTCAAAGAACTCCTTCTCACCATGATATTTAATCTCAGATGAGAAGACCGATTTACAAAACTTCATGTACTTCTATAATACTACTGGGATTACATTTCAATTAGTAGGGGGAAAAAAATAGCAGAAAACAGTCTCCAAATAGCAGTCTCCTAAACAGGTGAAAGGAGGTGGTTAGGGAAGGCTGAACTTTGGTTTGAATAGCTAGCACAAAGGAGGTCTGTTTTGAAAAACAAGCAAATAGCCTACTGAATTGGGGTACATAAAATAAGGAAGGCAAGCACAGAAAGCTGCCCTTCCTAGCAGAATGCAATAAAATTCCTGACAAAAACACAAACTACCCATGGTCAGTAACATCAAAATGTCTCTGTAAATTCTAAAAGTAGCAGTGATGGAACATTTTAGCTCTATTCTGTAAGACTCTCTAAAAGATTCTGGAGAATTCAGACAATGAAAACAACGGAATGAAACCGAAAGCCAGGCTCTAACAAAGCATCCTGCTGCCTGTCATCCTGGCACTGAACCTTTAGAAATCTATGCAAATATTCTGAAAAGGATAATTAAATTTTCATGACTCTCTACATGGATCAGCTGTTCTCAGGATTCTTCTGTAGATGCAAACATCCCCTTGCTGATGGAACAGCATAAGGAGATCTTCCAGAATTTTCAAGATTTCAGAAAGGCCCTGGGACATAGCTCAGTGGCACTGCGCCTGCCTGGCAAGCACAAGGTCCCAAGTTCGATCCTTCAGAAGTCTTACTCAACAGATAAACACACTAGTTTGTTCTAAAGCTCCTCCCCGCCCCCACACCCCTGAGTGGGATACGGCCAACAATCGGGCACAGAAGAAAGTACTGAGTTTTTAAGCCACAGCCACATAAGTACAAGCAAAATGGCTTAGCACCTCACATGTCCATGACCTCGCCTGTAACTTAGGGTATAAACACTCTGCTCTCCCTCCCTCAGTAAAGCACTGTGAAAAAAAATCAAGCGAGACTGAGGCATGTCAATGTGTCCCAGGCAGTATGTGGTGCAGTGGTTAAGGATAGATCTTGGCCACAGCTACATACTGATTCTATCTGCGCCACCAGTTTTTCATCCCTGGACAGGCTGCTTTAACCCTATCAGCCTTAGATTTCTGGTTTTAAAAAGGGTAGAATGATGGTTCCCGGCTGAGATTATTTTCCTGACAAATAAGCACATGTAATTGATATCAAGTATTCTGCATAATTCTCAGAGCACAATAAACCTAATCTGCATGTAATCAATAACAGTTATTGGACACTGGTTAAGACCCAAAAGGGACTGGTACGTATAAAAATTTTAAATATGTTTAATGAGTGAACAACCGAGGACAAGCTTATCCTTGATTTTCAGACTGTAAACTTCCCACAGCCGATGGGTTTTCTCACAGTCCTTACATGCTCCTACCATGACAGTGAGTTAGAATGCTCGGTAAGTGAAATCAGACCTCTCTAGAGTAGCCACAGTCATGGAGACAGAAAGCAAACTGATGGTTGCCAAGGCTGGGGCTGCGGGGAAAATGGGAAGTTACTGTTTACCAGGCAGTTTCAGTTTTTCAAGAAAACAGAGTTTTGGGGGGACAGACGGAGTGACCGTGGCACAACACAGATGCACTGGATGTCGCTAAGCTGTGCATTGCAAAATGGCAAGTGTTATGTTATATGCATTTTTCTCACAATTAAAAACTTAAAAAGAATAGACATACAGGGAATCTGAGGTTAATCTCGTGGTCAGCAGTTTACAACCACTCATCTGAAACCCCTCCAGTCATCATGCGGACTCAGTGCCTATCACCAACTGGCCCCTAACTGGAGAATATTCCATTTAGTCACATGTAAGAACCCTGGGAAGCATCCTGAGCTATTCACTAGAACGCACTACAGTTTCCTATGATAGGGGTTCTGCTTTCTATTTTGAATATTTACAAGCAATAACACTCAAGTCAGAATTTACACTTCCAGATAATGATTAAATTTTGAAAAATTAAGTGGCATCCTCAGGAAGAGAGTGTAAAATAATATCATGCTAGTGGCAAAAGCACCATCATTTTCTGAATGTGTTGCTAACCTTGTGACACTGTCTGGACCAATTCCTGCCATTATGGGGCCAACTCCTTAGGGAATCAGGAAGCGGCTCAGTTGCCAGGCTCAGTTAGAAGTTGTACTAAATAGAAAGCAAGTGAGAAAATACAGGGAAGTGACAAGCAAACCTGGTAGAATGCAGTGGATTTAGCAATGACATCGAGGGCTGAAAGTTGAGTTCAGGACATGGCTCAGAGACTGGCTGAGTGACCCACAGCAAGTCCTTCCATTCTCCAAAGCAAAGGAGCTAACTGAAGAGATGACTTCTAACATTCATTCCACCTTGATAAGTTAGAGATTCCACTAAAACACTCTGCCGGACACTCTTAACTTACACGCGTAAGTTACTCTCTGACACACCACTTTCCCCAAGGAATCTTACTTGTTAGTTATGAAGGAATGTGTTACAGGAAATCAAGTAAAGAAATGCTATGACAACAGGCATCTAACTGAGAGCAAAAACGTTCAAGGACATGCTGGTCAAGAAAGGAAAAGTAATAATCACACCAGCGAAAAACAACTCCTAGGACAGAAGAGAGATGCTTTGTTATGGAGTGACGCGGCGTTGACACCAGACTGAGGGACGGTTCTGACCTGTTTCCCGCTCAGTCCCTGCAGTGTCCTCTGCCCACTCACCTGCATAGGAAGACACAGGGGAAATCTGTAAAGGGTAGAGCTCACTCATGCTGACCGGCTGCTCATCGCTCTCAGTGGTCACCTCCACAACCTGGCAAATGTCTGGCGGATTAGTGACAATCTCTTGATCTTCAATGTTGCTGTCCAGATGGGACTGTCCTACAACTTCAAAGAAAAGGAGGCCATCATGCACCGAAGTCATCTGATGTCACAGTTTCCAGCACATACTTTCACCAGAGAAAATTTTCTCTAACATACACTGATCGTGTTGCCTGCCAGGAAGCTGGAAAACAAACCTGAGTTGTAGGTTACTGTCTCTAGAGAAATAGCTTTCGATAACTGGGCTCCCGAGGTGTGTCCCGAGGATGCCTTCCAACAAAATACCCTGGCGGCAATATTCCACCCAGTGTGGCAGGATTTCAAACTCGACTGTGCCACCGAAGCTATGGGCTGCATCCAGACTCAGCCTCAGGCCAAACATGACAACGCTTTGAATCTGACCTATTTCTGTTCTCTGCTTTTGTTCTGAAAAAAGCCGCTGTGCTCCTTCTGAGTTCTATGGTCTAGAGAAACACGATCGAAACATCCTAAGTAGGAAAAGCCACAAAAACCACCCTGACTGTGTTATTTTCAGGAGTGAGGGGTTATATTCATACTCTGTCATCTTTCTGTTCAGAATATGACTAAATGGCCAAAATACCAGAAGAGTAGAATCGTCAGGCTCCCAACACTACCAAATATTAATGATCTTAATTCCCCAGGATACAGATATGATGAATTCTCCTTAGTTCTGCCTCTGAATCAGCGTCACAATTCTTCATTAATTTTTTTTTATTTGGAGACAACTGTTAACTCACATACGGCTGGATGCCATGTGCCCTTTGTGTCAGTTGCATCCGATGGTAACATCTTGCAAAACTAGAGTCCAAAAATCACAACTGGAATGTTGACATTGTAAAAATCCCCCATTTTGTTCAGACTTCTTCAGTTTTACTGGTACTTGTTTGTGTGTGTGTGTGTGTGTGTGTGTGTGTGTGTGTGTGTGCGCGCACCAGAACTTAGTTCTATGCAATTTGGTCACATAAGTAATTTCATCTACCTACCGCCACAGTCAAAATACAGGAGAGTTCCACTGTCAAAAGTATCTCTCAAGTTAGTTTTCTATAACCACGCCCACCGTTTTTCCTTAATTCCTACCAAGCCCATGTTTGAAATTTTGTCATTTCTGGGATGCTACATACATCAACTAATATAATAACTTGCTGGGTTTTTTCACTCTCAGTACTTCCCTCAAGGGTCATCCAAATTGTTGAGTATAGTGATAGTTCTTCCATTTTTTTATTGCTGACTGGCCCTCCATGGTATGTATGTAGCCCATCTGTTGAACTATTCACCACTGAAGCACTTCTGGATTTATACCAGTCTTTGGATAATACTAGTAAGACTACAATGCAAAGTCTGTTCTTGCTTTATTGAACATAAGTTTCCATTTCTCTGTGGTAGATGCCCAACAGTACAACAGCTGACTCATATGGGAACTGCATGTTTAATTTTACAAGAAACCACCAAACTGTTCCCCCTGGCTGTATCATTTCATATTCTCACCAACAAAGTCTGAGTCATGTATCTTTTCCATTATCTTCACAAGTATTCGGTAGCTGATATTTTAGCCATTCTTATAGGTAAGCAACGTTAGTCTATTTGGCTTGGAATTTGCCCTATCCTAATTTCAAACAGAACTAGCTTTACACTGCGGCTGGCAATTGAATCATGAAATGTCCCTGAAAATTGGCTTCAGTGAACAAAGATAACAAAGATAATTTTTGCCAGGTTCTCAAAGTCCCTTGCCACCATTATTAATGTGAGAATTGCATGAGTATAAGGTATTATAACATTTTAACCCACGAAAACAAGGAAAGCAGCATTGTTTTGTTACTTATGAAGAAACTTGAGCACAGAGAGGCAGAGTGACTTGTCCAAACTCACACAGCTTGGATGTTGTGTGGTGCTGTATGCCTCTGTCTTGTTCTCCTCTTCTGCAACTACGGAACGGCAGCAGGGCCCGTGTTCCAGGCCCTGTGAGCTTTGTCATTATGGGTAGGCCTTGTTCCAGCCACCCAAACTGTCTTACTGGCTGAAGTGTTTTGTTTATGAGGAAGTGCCTATTTTAAAGGCTTGAAGAGGGGAGTAAAATATTACTTGATTTGTTCTATCCAGGGAAGGTTTCAGAGTGTAGTAGGAATTCAGAGCTTCCTTAATAGATGAAAGAAGGGACAGGAGAGGCTGAGAAAGAAGACTGGGATGTGATGGCAGAGTCTACAAAGCCACAGCACGTAGAATGGAAAGGAAACTGACTGCTGTTCTGGTTTTCCTGACAGGGGTATGATTACAGGAAAGGAAGGCAGGCTATACACGGAGGTGGACCCCCAACTTTTTTTTTTTTTTTTTTTTGAGACAGAGTCTCACTTTGTAGTTCACGCTGGCCCTGAGCTCACTATGTAGCCCAGGCAAGCCTCGAACTCAGCAATCCTCCCATCTCTGCCTCCCGAGTGCTGGGATGACAGGCATGAGCCACCACACCCAGCCAGACCCCCAACTTTTATTTCACCCTTTGGACTATGCTACATGAGTGTGAGGGCGTCAGGTATGCAGTTTACTGGACCTGGGCTGAGTGGCAACATTGACCTTGCGGGTTCCTTCAGCTTTTTCTACCCAGTAAATAACATGGCAGGAAAACAAGATAAAGTCCTATCTTACTCCAAGTTCTAGGAAGCAGTTGGTGAGTGGAGACAGAAACAACGTAGCGTGTGTGTCTGCGTGTGTGTGTATGTGCATATGTGTGTCTGTGTGTGTGTGTGTGTGTGTGTATGTGTAGGAAGGGAAGGAGGGAGAGAGTGAAGAACAAAAATAATACCTGGACATTTAGGCAATTAGAATGTCATACACATTTGACCAAAATCTAAGCCACTTTAACTCACAATCATCCTAACGGAGACAAGCAAGCCACGACTATAAACAACGGTACCAGCTCAAGTATCTTCCCAAGTCTGCCCTGTTGTTCTGAACAACAGTTGTTTCTCTAAGAGCTTTTCCCTCAGTGCCCAGCTCAGTTATCACCTAACAGAGATTTGCCGATCACCTGCTTGGCATGGACACATTTTCCCAGCAAGCACTAGGAGGGGCTGGGAAAGATCGTGGAAAGCGGGCTGAGTCTGCAGAGTCTAGTGAATCCACGAGGCAGCTACACGAGCCCGGAGATGGACAATGGGCAGGACTCAGGCTGGCCTGACTTCTGGAGCCCTTCCTGACCCTTCTCACACAGACAGACCTCTTTTTCCAGGGCCCATCTCTCACTCCCTGTCCTTGAGGCTCAGCCCTAACTCCACGGCACTTGTTGACTCTCTGCCTCTTGCTGCTGGTTCACTTTGGAGATCCTTCTTCAGCTCCTGATTTGTATATATCACATGTCATCAACCCAGTTGCAGCTCCTGAGAGCTGAGAACCAGCATTTTCTCAAAATGAGAACATTTGCATCCAAGATGACTCAGGCTCACAGCTGGCACCAGAGAGGAACTCAAAGAATCTCTTCTGGGCCAGGCGTAGTGGCGCATGCCTGTAGGCACTGGGGAGGCGAGATAGGAGGATTATTTCAAGTTCAAAGCCAGTCTGGGCTATATAGTGAGTTTAAGGCCAGCCTCAACTACATGTCAAGATTCTTTCTCAATATATATATCTTCTCAATAAATATGAATGAAAGAATAAGGCCACCAACTGGCACCAAAGTCCCGCAGGAGTTCCCGACAACTGGTAAATACGGATTGTGCCACTTAATGATTCCTAGAAACAGTCAAGGCTTTTGGAAAATGGGAATCTTTTAAATATAGATAATGTGATAAAGATAAGGCATGTAAGGCATGCTATGCTGTGGGCCTGGGGCTTGGACAAGACATTTCGGGGTGATGAAAACGTCTGTCTTAAATGTTGGTGGCTACACAGGTGAGTATACCTGTCAGTATGTAGAGAAAAATATACCTAAAAGAGATTAATGTTTACCAACTTTCACTTAATATACATGGCCTCAGACAAAAAAAAAAAAAAAAAACAGTATACAAGTACCTCTACTCACAATTCAAGTGTATTGTGAATACCGGTGACAAGGACAGAAAAGTTTTCATCTCCCACACTAAGAGCTACACACACAATGTATGTAACTAAACGATGTCAGTGATCAAACTTTCCCACAGGAGGGCGTCGTCTTATGCCCTAGGAAGGCATGGCCGCTTCTCTCCAGATGGACATTGAGAGCACTCTAGAAACTCTCCAGCTCTCATGTCAAAGCCTGCAAGAGAAGTGGCCTGATCCTGTAATCCCAGGTGCGTCTTGCACGTGCTTCCACTGTCACAGACCTGTCTCTAGGTGTGACACTTTTCTGGGAGCTAGACAGGAACTGACTGATAAATAATAACAACAAAACCTAACTTTCTCACTTTTCTTCTGTCTTTCCTTCTGAGCACATACCTCGGTCTCTCCCTAAGCACACCCTCTAAAAAGCAACCTCGTAACCCTAAAAGGAAGGCACAACTATGGTCCCCATTTTAGACCCGATCCAAGTTTAAACAGTTGGCAAGTGCCAGAACCAGGACTGAAGGACAATTTTGCCTGGCTACAAATTTCAAACCTTTTGTGACATAGTCTCTATAATAGAAAGTTAATGAAGTTCAAGCTGAGCTATCTTCAGTTTTCTAAGCCCCTCTCAGGATAAAAACTTTCAGATCTCACCTTAATGAATCTCTGGGCTCGTAAGTAATAGTGAAATTTCTTTTCAGTAGTTCTTTATTGGGTGCCAAGGAAATTCTCAAATGGTCAGACGAGCTAGGAATTCATCCAACTCCTAAGCTGGTTACTAAGGTCAGCGTATCAAGAAAGTCACCTACAGGAGCATAACCGTATCCAAAGCTAGTTCTTGAGAATTTTATTATTCATGGCTGGTTACTGATAGACCAGTCTGATTGCTTCAAAGGTCAATCCTACTTTATTAGCAATTGTTGGAAGGCTCCACCTGAGAAGCAGGTTGCTCCAATGCTCAGAGAAAGTGCTTAAAAGCAGAGCTTATTAAATACAGGTGCCTTGGACTCATCATATAATAGTTGAAAAGCTGAACCCTATAGGCCAGGTAAATTACCAAGATCACCCAAGTAACTGCAAGGTCAAGAAGTAAACCCACTAGTGGGCATACAAAATCAGACCCCAGGCTTTAATCCATAAGGAGGAACTTCTCCTTGACCCTGAGACATTAAGTACTGATGCTGGTAATACCAGCCTTAATAACCCAGCATAGGTGGAGGCTTCCTTCCCTACACAAATATACTTTAACTTGATTTTGATAATATAATCATAATCACACTACCACCTTTTAACCAAAGAGCAATGTACCTGTGTGTCTCATTTGATCCTCACAACTCTTTGAAGTAGGAAGGATCGGTTTATTTTTCCATTATTTTTCCATTTTTACACACACACACACACACACACACACACACACACACACACACACACACACACACATGAGGAGGTGTGAAAATGGAAGGCAGAGACCAAATGATACCACAAAGGAGGGGCCCTCAGGTGTTTACCTTGGGGATCATGATGACAGGGTTAATACTGGCATGTTAAATAAAAGACTCCGAAAAGGACAAAATAGAAGCAGAACCCAGGCACAAATAAAAACAGAGTCAGGCCAGCCATGGTGGCTCACGCCTGTAATCCCAGCACTCGGGAGGCAGAGACAGGAGGATTGCTGAGTTTGAGGCTTGCCTGGGCTACATAGTGGGCTCGGGGCCAGCCTGAACTACAAAGTGAGACCCTGTCTCAAAAAAAAAAACAAAAACAAAAACAGTCAGAACTAGAAAGAGACAGGTGACAAGGCTGAGAAAAGAACAGCCAAGCGCCAGCATCCTGGTCAACATATGAACACCACCCCCCATGCAAAACCAGGTCTTCCAAGGCCTAGGGTGGCAAAGAAAATAATGTTCGCCGTGACTTCTGCATCGGAGGGTACTTAGGCGTCTTCGCTCACACCTCACACAGAGTTTTACGTGGCTGAGGCTCTTCCCAGGGGGCTGTATGACTGGGTGCCTTGTCTCCGGCCCCTACTGCTCATGGGGAACAGCTTGGCCCTCCCGGAAGTCCCAGGGCACAGCCGCCAGCACACTAAAGTGAGACACAGAATCCCCTATGACGAGCGCCCCCCTCTTAACGACCCTCCCTGAAGCTACTTTTTATTTTATACATGCAATTTCACATTTTAACTACTGGGACAATGGAAATGGGAAGAGACACCTTGACAGCCTGGTGTCACCATTCTTCACACTACAGAAATTCCGGTGGCAGAGGCTGGCATCCTTGAATTCTGTGAGACCTCAAGGGCTCCCCCAGCCCTCTAAGTTGCCAATCACACTCCTCTGCTAACACCAGTTCACTTAGCAAAAGTCAAACTGGAAGCAATTGTCAGAAAAGGATGTCCTCTAACATGCACTCTGAGCAGCCCAAAAGAAGACAAAATCTGAAGTACTTTGCTTCCTAATGTCAAGGTGTGTGGTCACTTGAGCTGACTCTGTATACTGCAGAGCGATGAATAGTCTCCACTGTTTCCACGCGATCTTTGCTCTATTGTAGGGTGGAGTCGCCTTTTATTGAGAAACACAATGGGTCTATAAAGCTCTGCTGGGTCAGTCAGACAGAAGGTCCACACCTGCACCTTCTTCCACTGGCCTGGAGACCATTTCCACACAGCTCGGGAAAAGTGCTGACATCCTGGGCAAGGGGCCAGGGAGGTCGCAGAACAGTTCACCATGTTGCTGGCTTCTTCCATTTCCTAAACACAGAAGTCACCACACATACAACAAAAACTCAGAGGTAAACAAAAGTAAAGATAAAAATAAGGAGATTTTCCCCTCTTCCCTCCTTTTAAAGGGAAAGCAGAGATAGGTCATTTGGAAACTAAACATGGGTACTTAAGCATACAGAAGTGCAGGAACCTTAGAAGACACGTTTCCAGACAGAGACACTGCACAACTTTAGGTGTGCACAGCTGGCTAAGTCTGAAAGTACATCCAACTGTTAATGGAGAAGGCAGTAAGAGCAGGACATAGCCTTCTGCTACGCGCACGTGTGTGTGCGTGTGTTCCTTCTGTAAACTGTGGCGAGAACAAAAGCAAACTATTACAGCAATCAAACAAGGTTGTACAGGGCAACGGTGCATTTCACATTTTGCACACAGTGCTATTTGCTTAGGAAAACAGCCGTTCCCGTCCACAATGTGAACGTTCCCGTGACTAGCCTCAGGTGAATTCAATATGGGCTTTAATTCATTTCCCTAGCTAAAAAACCTCCAGACAACGTTTACAAAATTATCATATTAAGTATGCATTTGAGCTCCTAATGTTAATCATATAAACATTCTCATTGCAGGAGGAGGAAATCAACTCATGGCTTTCACACTGGGACCCAAATACAAAGCTGAAATGAAGTGTGGTTTTAGAAACAAACTAAAGGCAAGAGAGGGTACCATTTTTAAATAAAGCACTATGCAAGAAAAAGAGAGACAGAATAGCTCAGATGCCACCGTGGCCTTAGGATCTGAATCCCATGTTTATCCGCATGTCACACGGACAAGAATGACCAATGAATAATCAGGCAGGAGGTGTTGGGCAAAGCTCTGTGCAGGTTCACAGGTGTAGACTTCAAATCCTGACCAATGTTCGCATCTCTCTCTTCTCACTGTCATACTTAATGGATGTACTTGCACATATGCACCTTTTTAAGGCCACCGCCTAATGAGAAAGTCATGTTCAAACTCATGTTGCTTAATTATTTATTATTATTATTATTAAGACAGAAAAAGAATCATTTTATCCAGTAGGTTATTATCTAACCAAATTTGGCCATTTTAGCTGAGAGTATTGCCATACCAGCCTCATGTGGTACCAATCAATGTAAAAGAGTAAAAGGGGGGAAAAAAAAAAAAGAAACCAAAACAAAAAAACCTGCTGTAAAAATTACATACCGAAGTCTCAACCTAAATGATCTTTAAGAGGGGGACAGGGTAGAACTGGAGGACCCTATGCAAAGTGAAATAAGCCACGCACACAAAGACAACGACTGATTTTACCCATGTGCACAGAAACGGACAGAGAGGTGGTTCTGGAGGCTGGGGAGGGGAGATGCTTGATCATAAGGGCCCAGACGCACACAGACGTCAGAGGAGTGAGTTTTAGTGATCTATTGTATATTTAGTGATCTATTGTCAACAATTACATGTATTCCAAAATTGCTAAAAAAGTAAAATTTTCAAACATCCTTAACACTCAGAAGATAAGGTGGTGAGGTGACAGATGTGTTAATTATCTTGAATGAATCTTTCTACAGTGAACACACAGATCAAAACATGGTATTATACCCCATAACATACAATTCTTATTTATCAGTTGAAAATAGACAAATAAATAATGTTGCAGTGGGTAAGGAAACCCCGGTACAGCTCTCACTTCGGGTAGCCATGCCATCTGAGGCCAACCACACCACAGGAATGAAGAGGAACTCCCAGCAGCAACCAACACCCTCGCAGTAAGCTGAGTCTGAAGAAAACACGCTGGGGTTTCAGCAAACACCTCCGCTGTTTTTTTAATCAAGGGCTCTGTGGGGCAGGTGCACGCTTTCCAGGGACTGCCTGCTGGGAAAGGTAAGGCAGGAAGAAACTGGAAGGGTGTGGGATCGCCACGGGGCAGAGTTCAAAGGTATCTGTTGAAGCAGACTGTGCCAATTGCCAACAAGGCTCTGCGCCTCAGTTTCTTGACTTGTAAAACGAGCACTACACCTGTATCAGGGGTGCATGTGACAGCTGCTGAGAGGACTAATAAGGACATTTTGTCCTCTTTGGTTCCCAAGTTAAATTAATTATGTCTTCATTCACGACTGAACAGTGAAAGATTTCAAATAGCTAACCATTAGCCACTGGGAGAGAAAACATTTCTCCTGGAAGTCGCTCTTTTTTTCTGGCTCACCCACCTAGGTTCCTTTCTGAGATCTTCAAAGGCCTTTGAGTCCAGAAATCTGGGGATTGGAATTGGGATTCAAAGACGGTTCCAAGTCTTCCGCCTCCTATTTCATTTCAAGAACTCCGTTTTACAAATTTTAAACCTGAGCAGACTATGTGTGTATATAAAAAATAAGATGTCAAAACAGATTACCTATGATGTTCACCGTACTATCCACTTCATTTTTTATAGCTGAAGTCAGGACCGCATACTCTGGAGAAAGATCACTTACTCCATTACTAAGCCCCAAAGATGTCTCAACTGGTTCTTGCTAGGAAGAAGAAAAGAAAAAAGAATTGAGAACACTTTCTTCCCCTTCCTTTTTCTTAGCTTAAATTCTATTCTTTGTCTAATTTCTATAACAAGATGATTCATGTTCGTCTTTACATTAGCACTGAACTAAATAAGCAGAAGAATGAATTGCTGGATATTTGGTTTCATTCATTGTCCTTTAAGGAAAAGGTACCACCCCATCCGGCTTGCCTTTCAGAAATGGTTACAGCTGCAGACAATAGCTCTGGGTGTGAGCGAAGTTGAAGAACTATCCCCTGCACTCCATAATTCCAAGTCTTCCTTCTCTGTGGGAGAGCTTGAAAGGGACAATCTTGGCCTCCTCTCTAAGGCAGGAATCATACCATTACTTTTTAGAAAAACAAAAACAAAAACAAAAAAGAACTCTACTTCAACAAGTGGTCCAAGAACAAGACCTAGTGGAAGCTGTGGATGGATTCTCTTCAGAATCCATCTCCACTCTTCAGATTTGGTTTGCCATGGGCTCAGGACCCCTGACCATCCTGCATTAGCCCATGGCCACTAACATGGGCCATATTCCCTCCTTTTGGCCCAAGTCTAGGCACCCGGACCCATGGCTTGCCATCAGGGTCATTTGAGTGCCCAAATACCCCACCCAGCCCAAGAGGCTATGCATTCTTTCTACTGAAATGAGAATGAATTTGTTTCTTATCAGAGCCCTGAATATCTGTTTCATTCAAGTGCACTTGACTTGCCACTCCATCAGGACTGGCCAGCTCCCAGAAAGCCAGGCCATATTCACTTTCAGCATTTTGAAGAAGAATTTTCTCAAAGTAAGACTGCATTTGCTTCAAAGATAGCAATAAGCCAGACAAAAGCCACACAGGACAATTTCTGAAGAATCCAAAACAAAGGGGTGGGGGGGGGTAAGGAGAAGGAACACAGGACTGGAAGCTGAGGATCATGGCAGTAGGGAAGGCCACGCTTTGAAAAGTCAACAGTAGTGGGCCTTCTAAGGCATGATGAGTGCTCTTCGCTCTTTATGCACAACTTGGGATTGATGATAAACCCTCAACTATTACAGAAGTTTCCTTATTAGGTAAGGAGGGGGATTATTCTCCCCCCTCATGATGCTGTCTGGGAAACTTCCACCATGACAATTGTGACTTCAAAATCATTACTTCACTGTTTGGCTCAGTTAAAAAATAAATACATCAGACACTGTATGGCTTACCAGAGGCAGCAAAGGCTAAATATCAAGCAAGACCCAGGTCAGCCCCACTGGACAGAAGTTTTTCCCTTTTTTTCCTCCAACTTCTTGAACATGTTTTTCTTTTCTAAGTCTCAAGTGAGCAATCTGACCTTTCCAGAAAAACTCTCATTTGCTCATGACCTGACTTGTGAATTTTCCTCTTCTTTGACAGCCGAAGTTCAGAACAAATGTCCACCTTTCTAGCATCTCACCTGCCCCCTTATAATTACCCACAGTTTCTCTTCCACTCCACTTGTGGAATCGAGCGCAAGCCGAAGGGTGCTAAGAACATGGGCTCTGGAATCTGCCGGCCCAGGGCACAAAGCCTGGCTCTTCCTCTTCTGAACAGGTATGGGACTGCAGTTAACCTCTTTAAGCTTCTCTAAGGACACTGTGGACAGTTGTAAACTGAGTGTAAAGCAGGATCCATGTCACAAGGATGTTGTAAAGATTAAATCAATATGTACAAGGCATTATTATTAAATGTTTCCTACTGTCGAAGTCATCAGTACAAATCTGTTATACAAAACCCAGTGGCCTTCTCTCAAGTCCCTTTCCCTAAGCCCCATACTCTGACATCCTACGGAGAGTTCCACACACTCCCTTCCTGACTGTCCCGAATTATTTGACACTGCTGTGATTCCCTACCTTTCCGATGGCCCTTTCCTCCCTTGATAGCTTTCCCAGTGGCCCTTTTTCTGTCTTCCCCTCTGAATCATGCCCCACGTCCATTATTCTACTGTTAGGTAAGTGTCTTAGGAAATTATATAAAGAGCTCCTAATTGTTATGAGCTCCTTTTGTATCTTAAGTTCATTTTTTAAGCATTTCTTCATTTCTTATCAAAGCAATGAGGCAGTCAGATTTGTATATATACAAAACTCTAAATTTTTCTGACTTCCCACTTGAAGATTTCTAGGTGTTTCACACGATCTACAGTTTAATTAGTGGCAAATGACACTTTTATCACTTTTCACTTGAAAAAAATCACAAGTCAGAGAATAAATTAATTTTCTAAGATCATACTCGTTTTAGTCTGACAAGATACAGGAATGAAACCCAATCTTTAGTCACACACTAGGGCTCAATTCCAGGAGCTCTAGATCTTAATAAAACCTGAATCCTGCACACATTCCAGTGGAAACTAAGACAGAACTACTATCACTGTTTGACTTCCCTAATCCTTACCTGGTATTGTCTATTTCTGCAGTATCATAAAACAGAACATTTTACCAGAGGAGACAGACTTCTCTGCTTTAAAATATACCATCAATTTCAAAGTCTTCAGTGCAAAACATCTCATTTATACAACTGCTCTGGAAGGGCAAGACAGTCACATGTACAGCTCTCTACACGATGTGTGCAGGTCATGAGTGGCTTCTGCCCACAGCCTGTTCTGGTCCTCTCTGGTGCCCCCCTACTGCCCATCTCAACCCTACCTCCCTCTGCTGCTCTGGCATGCTTCACACTGACTCGGCTTCCCCTCTGCTCCCTTCCTCACTGTACATACAGGTTTCCTTAGGCTTCCAGGAGCCTATAGCTATCTCCACCCCTACTCCTCTGGCCTTGCTCAAAAACCAACCAAACCAATCATGCTTGGGACCAGATACCTACACGGTACATGTAGTCTGTTAAGTACTTACAGTACTTACTTCTTTTTGAGACAAGGTCTCACTCTAGTTTCAGGCTGGGCTTGAACTCAGTTACGCAGGCTGCCCTTGAACTCAGGGCAAGCTTGCCTCTGCCTCCTGAGTGCTGAGACTACAAGTATGTACCACTGTCCCTTGTTCTGCCTAGTATTTAGGCCCAAGAAAATATTCTATAATTATAAATCTAATGGTTTGAGCCATAATTTAAGCAAAAGCAAATATGCACCAATGGGTTCAAGGGCAAGGGTGGTCTTTTTTGACCTATGAAATAATCTGCTACTGGTTGGTCTCAAGAAAGGTTTTGCTGTAAGTGCTTGGGGTGAACGTAAGTTAAAAGACAGCAGGCAACTCTGTTGGACAGTTTCTCATTTCTGTTCCGTGTGAGGGTCTCACCCTCAGGTCAAAGGCCCTGCGTCAGTCTCCCCTCCCCAGAAACCCGATATAACGGCCGTAGGATCATTTCCCTTCCTCAACCCATTTCCCACTCTTATGCCCTAATTCTCTGCACAAAGCTAGTCTACTTGACGTCACTTTAAAAATAGAAAATTGAGGCCTTTCTAGGTCTCTCTGCTAACAAAAATCTCAGGCTGACAGCTGAGTTTTATAAAGTGGGCCCTGGAGCTGGACTACGGTGGAAGGCCACACCGTAGCCGGGCAGCCACAGTGCCACAGGGAACAGAAGCGCTGCCCAGGACCAGCCAGAGTCACAGGCCTAGTCCTTCCCTTCCTCCCTGGAACGGAGCCAGGTCACTTCTCCTCCTCCTCCTCCCTTCCTTGCAGCTTCCCCTTTTCATTTCTCTCTCTCCTTAGCTCACTCTTCACTCCTGCTCCTTCCTTGACCTGTCATCTCATAGAACCTCTTCTGGAGAAGGCAGAGGCTACCCAGTTGGAACGTCTGCAAATGTCATTCTGGAGTAAAGGGCCACACATTTGTATCTCTAACACATATCAGAGCTGTGGCCCGCTAGACCCAACGTTTGCTTTACAGTGCCCTCTGTCATTTCACGCTCGACCTCCTCAAAGTGAAACCTGCCCACTTCTCCACAAATGAGCACCCTTCCCAATCTTCCCTCTCTGGACCATCTTTGTCCACATTTGCTGCTGCAGACTCCCTTCCCCTTCAGGCCTTCCCATCTCCACCAGGAAGACGTTCTTCAGCTCCATCACGCTCTGAAAATCTGCTCCAGGGAGAGCTCAACAGTGCCTTCTTTCATTAAGTCATCTTTAAATAAGAGAACCAGCATCCAAACTGCTCTGAGCAGTCCCTTCAAGAGCTGGAGACAGTCAGGGACCAAAGCAGGCAGGCTTAACCTGAAAACTCGTTTTACCCAAGGAAGCTCTGCCTTGATCTGCTTTTCAGGGGGGTTGCTGGCTGGGTTTTCATCTGACTCAAGTTTAAAAGCTGAAGACCTCTTCCAACCAATGAAGGGATCAACAGTAACAGCCCCTAAAGTGGTCACGTGCCTGTGGCCCTACGTGGTGACCGGCAGCATACTGCCTTTTACTCATTCCTGTTCATGTTGCTGTTACAGCTGGCAGTTTTGTGAGAAAGTTCTGCTGAATCAGTATCTGTTTTCCTGTACCTTCTGTCTGTATTCACAACAGAGGCCAGGCCGACTTTTCATCAAGGCCCTGTAGGGTAAGGGCCCCCTGATTATAATTCCATTGTAACACAAATGCTTTGATCTGGAAGCACTTTATAGTTCTGGAGAATGTGCTTTCAATCTGCAAACAACCTCAGGCAGGAAGTCTTCATTCATATTCACCCTCCCTGCAGGTCTTTATTATCCACTGTTCCTTCACACAAACTCCTGTTTCAATTAAACCTCCTCCCTGACTTGTGCAAGGAAGACCAAACAACAACTCTAATCTCTCAGCTTTATTTCACTCATGAAACTCCAAGCACCAGGGAATGATCACCATTTTATCTCACCCACCCCTAGGGTGTGGCTCAGCTCTTACAGTTTCCGGTGGGCTGAGAGGCACTGGTGAAAGGAAAGAACATAGATGGGCCTTGGCATTGACTGGCAGGGGGGTCCAGCTCCATAAAGCAGTACACCTTTGGGGAAATGACTAAACCTCCCTGTGCCCCACTTCATTAACAGGTGAGAGGGAGCTGGCCTGTTCATCCCCAGGAAAACCAAGTCAAAGTGATAATTACTGCTTGGAGGGGCTCAAAACTGCCAGCTAATACCACTGTATCCTACATACTTTTATTCATTTTCCTCTTATCCTTGTCTGAATCCTCATAGAGCATTTTGTCCTGTATTTTTAAAAACACATCCCAGGGCCGGAGGGTTAGCTCAGTGGTTCCGGCGCCTGCCTCGCAAGCGTAAGGACCTGAGTTTGATCCCCGGTTACCACATATAATGCTGGGCGTGGTGGCTCACGCCTGTAATCCCAGCACTCGGGAGGCAGAGACGGGAGGATTGCTGAGTT
>PVIC010006518.1:0-53991 GCA_004025085.1 Thryonomys swinderianus
CTCACCGCGGACCAGATCCATACTATAGCACTTCCCAACCTTGGAGTTCCAGCCTTCAGAACTGTGAGCTAACTATCTTTCTACCTAACTTCTGTTTTGTTTTTGTTTTTGTTTTTTTTTGAGACAGGGTTTCACTTTGTAGTCCAGGCTGGCTCTGAGCTCACTATGTAGCCTAGGCAAGCCTTGAACTCAGCAATCCTCCTGTCTCTGCCTCCTGAGTGCTGGGATTACAGGCGTGAGCCACCACGGCCGGCACTGTGGTATGTGGTATTGATTGCTAGTGGGCGTGAGTCTCCACGCCCAGCATTGTATGTGGTTACCGGGGATTGAACTCAGGACCCTGTGCTTGTGAGGCAGGCGCTGGAACCACTGAGCTAACCCTCCGGCCCTAACTTCGGTTTTTTTTTTTTTTTTTTTTTGTACCAGGGGTCAAACTTTGCATCTTGTGCTTGTGAGACGGGTGCCAGAACCACTAAGCTAAATCCTCAGCCCCTATTTTGCGATAGTATTGGAAAAAAATGGAGTAATTCAGTGGCTTAATATCACCTTATGCTTACCATTTTAAGGAATGAATTTAGAATTTGCTATGCTTGCATTCCCAGAGCTTAGCACAGTCTTTGTTTATAGAATATAAACAGAGACAGTTCAATGTAAAAATTGGTTTAAACCAGGTGTGGTGGTACACACCTATAGTTCTAGCTACATGAGAAGTTGAGGCACGAGGATTATAAATTGGAGGAAAGTCTGGGCAACTTAGACCTTGTCTCAAAAAAAGGACTGGAGAGAGCTGGGGATTTAGCTCAGTGGTTCGGGCGTCTGTCTTGCAAGCGCAAGGTCTGGAGTTTGAATCCTGATATCACAATACCAGGCATGGTGACTCACATCTGTAATCTTAGCACACAGGAGGCGGAGGCAGGAGGATTGCTGTGAGTTCAAGGCTTGCCTGGCCTACATAATAAGTTCAGGGTCAGTCTGAACTACAAAGTGAGACCCTGTCTTAAAAAAAAAAAAAAAAAAAAAGGAACTGGAGAATAGTTCAGAGGTAGAGCACTTGCCTACCAAGCACGAGGCCCGGAGTTCAATCTCTAGGACTGCAAAAAACAAAACAAAAGACTCAGATTTAAATTTCACTATGGCTGATTATTAAGATCACTTTTTAACATTTCTACTGTCTTTGTTACTTTTCTCTCACTGCGACAAAATAGTCAAATCTCAAAGGGGAAAAAGTTGATTTAGCTTACACTTTGTAGACATTTCAGGTCATCACTGCTGCCTCCGAGGCAGGCTGACAACAGTCTGCTGTGGTAGAAGACAGCAAAAGCAAGAGAAGGAGCACCGCTTTTATCTTATTCAGACTTCTGAGGGCAGGTAGCACGCACGTCCTTAACCCTAGAGCCCGTGGGCCTCACATTGCACTATGAATCAATTTGAGGCTCATGCACTCCAGATCCAGTCACCTCTGAAAAAGCCCCACCTAAAACCACAGCTTTGGGGGGTGGTGCATCTGCACACAGCCATAATGTACACCTTTTCAAAATTCTCATTGGGTTCAGAGCGAGCACTCATGGTTTGGCACTTACTACTGGTTGTCTGATGCTTAGTATTCGTTGTTTGACTCTTCAGGTGGAATGTGTGCCAATCTAAATGAGAATCTATTCTTTAAAGTTCTTTCATATCCTTTAATGCCTTCGGCAGTGCATTCAAACCTCATAATGAATAAGACTTCTCTAATAGAACTCTTGAAAGCGAGATTGTACTATTCATTTTATTTCCATTCTTTAGTACAGTGCCTGGCACATAACAAGTGTTCAATAAATACTTCTATTTGATAATAAGTAGTTTATTCTAGAGACATGGCGAGCTCAGGTCAAGTTCAGTTTTATCAAAGGAACCCTTCTTGTATTCTTTTTTTTTTTTTTTTTTTTTGAGACAGGGTCTCACTTTGTAGTTCAGGCTGGCTCTGAGCTCACTATGTAGCCCAGGCAAGCCTTGAACTCAGTAATCCTCCTGTCTCTGCCTCCTGAGTGCTGGAATTACAGATGTGAGCCACCATGCCCGGCACTGTGGTATGTGGTACTGATTGCTGGTGGGCGTGAGTCACCACGCCCAGCATTGTATGTGGTCACTGGGATTGAACTCAGGGACTTGCGCTTGCGAGGCAGGCGCCAGAACCACTGAGCTAAATCTCCAGCCCCCCTTCTTATATTCTTATGAAATGCTCTTCTTCCATATTTATGAAATATTTACCAATAGATACCACCTTGAAACATTAAACCCAGCTCACATATTTTCTCCTGGGACCAGAATAGATTTGAAACTACATGGAAACAAAACCTCATACCTCCAAGCACCAATTCATACTCTTGCTAACTGCTACAAACATGCCTTCACTTCAGCTAAACCTATCTTGTGATGGACAGGGGAAATAAGGAGTTGTGTACAAATGGGCTTGATATGTTCTTGGGTTTGTTTTCTGATTTTTTTCCAGATTACTTCCTGGTTTTGATTTCTTGAAGCATGGCTTCTTGAGGGGATTATGTATAGAGAGAAGAAAGAAGCTATTATCTTTTGAGAGAAAGGTAAATTCTCAGGGAACAGGGAACTTTGGGTCCCAGGAACAGGGGAACTCTGTTCTCTTTCTGGCAGCACCCAGGAGTGTGGGGTAACCACTAAGCGAAATAACCTTGTAGTATAAATGGAAGTTGAGCTCTAACAACTGAAGCTACCTGTTAGCCTCATGTGGGTGAGGTGGGATTTTCTTTGTCAGAGGTAGTTGAATCTGAAATGTGTGGTGCTGGGTGAAGGGTGTGTGATTACTAAATCATCACGTGTGAGTGTCTGGTTTGGCACCGCCCTAATCCTGGTCATCTGAATAAGATAAAAGGGTCAGAAAGGTGCTGTTAAACTCTCTGCCTTGTGTGCACCATGTTGTTTCTCCTCCATGATGCTTGTTTGCCATCCCAGCTTCAGAGCCAGCTAATGATGGACTGAAACCCATAGGAATGATAAACCAAATAAACCCTTTTCCTTTAATCTTTGGAAGTTGAGTATTTTGTCTCAGCAATGAGAGAAAAGTAACTAACACCCCCCCAGAGTGCTGAAGATTTTAGTATCCAAGCTCGGCATGAAAGCACACACTGCCAAAGTCTAATAGGTTGTGAGGACGTGAACAAGAAGATAGTATCTTGCCCTGTGTTCCTTTTTACATCTTAGAGAAGTGTTGAAAATAAATGTGTCTAACTGAACCTTTCATTATCTCACTAGAATAACCTAGTACATATGTACAAATCTGCTTTCTGTTGCTGTGACAAAATACCTGATGTACATAAAGGAAGAGAAGTTGTTCTGTCTTATGGTCTCAGTTCATGGCCGGCTATTTGCATCACTGAGCGCCTGAGGTGAGGCAGAACATGGTGGAAAGTGTGAGAGGAAAACTGTTCAAAAGACCCCAGAGTGGCACTCCCCACACCACCCTGTCTACTCCCTCTAAGGGCCTCTCCTCTGGTCTCCTTCACTTCCCAGTGATAACACAGAGTCACAGTCCCATTACTGAAATTAGAGCCCTCATGGGGCAGACCCTTCACAGAAAGCCCATCCGCAACCAAGCCTTTAATAGGATGAGCCTTTGGAGGGACACTTTGGATACCAGCCATAACAATATATGTCAGGCATCTGGCGAAGCCCACAGATACTTCAAGCACTTTAAGATTCTTTTTTGGGGTGGGGGGACAGGGTCTGACTTTATAGTTCAGGCTGTCTCTGAAGTTACTATGTAACCTACATTAGCCTCAAGCTCTTGACCATTCTCCCGCCTCTGCCTCCTGAGTGCTGGGATTACATGTGTGAATCACCATGCCCTGCACTGTTGTATGTGGTTACCGGAATGGAACCAGGGACCTTGTGCTTGCTAAACAGGTGCCAGAACCACTGAACTAAATCTCTGGCCCAACAATGCATATTCTTTTATCTTTTGAAATACGTCCTTAAACAGTGTTGAGTGTGACTGAAGATCTCTTTTTTGAAGTTACCTTGTTTTAGGTGCTCTAGGGAAATACATAATTTCTTAAAGTGAAGAATCCTTGTTTTGGACAGAATTGTGTTCATCTGGATTACTCACGCAGTAACAACAACACATAGACTAAAGCAGGCTCTGTATTTATTCTCTTTGAAAAGCACCAATGCATGGAAGTCCCACAAGGGCTGCCCCAGCACAACCACAGGTCCGCCCACCCCGGGAGCAGCTTAGCTCAAGGTCAGTCCTAGAATGACCTTGAGTGTGTCCTGGAGGTAAGGGCAAGGGAAATGGAGTTCTAATTTATCTTTGTTTTTCTGTCTTGATAAGAAATCAGTCCTTTTGTTCAGATTGCGTTTCAGGAAACAAAGAGAAATCCATTATTCTAATGTAGAGATCTGGGTTCAGGATCACTTGCATTATTTTCTGTTTTGATACCATTGATAACTGATCAAGCTCAAGGTACAATTTAGGGACTGGATAATCACTTTGCTTTTTCTTCCCTATACTGGGACAGGGACAG
This sequence comes from Thryonomys swinderianus, assembly GCA_004025085.1. NCBI lineage: Eukaryota > Metazoa > Chordata > Mammalia > Rodentia > Thryonomyidae > Thryonomys > Thryonomys swinderianus. Next base: position 4,536 of record PVIC010006518.1, read on the forward strand.
AAGTGTGCTAATTTTTAACATATGCTTTATTAATTTAATTTTGGTTAACTTCTACTAATTGCATATAAATGGGGTTTAGGGTGTATACTGACATGTGTACTTTGTTGTTTACATAAAATTAACAAGTGTAAGTTTTCTACATCTATCTTCCTTTCACACAAGAAACCAAAGCCCATCCTCAAAAAACAAATGGCCCCCTCCAAAAAAAAAAAAAACCCCATGATTTTAAATGTGATTTTTCTTGGTTTTTGAACTGAAACATTAAAAATTGAAATTCGGAAAAGAGTCTTGCATTGCTGAAAGGGAATTTGGTGCTCATACTTACTCTGTATCTTTTTTATGAATCAAAATGTTGCTCAGGGTGACATGATATTGTGTCATCCCTAAGGTAACAAGGACCTGGGAAGATCAGAACTTAGGCCCTTGGTGGCTGGACCAGTGAGTGTTGGTAAAACCAAGCATATGAATGACTTCTAAAGCATGACTTTTCTTTTTCACTTTTTAAATGAGTTATAGAAATCAGATTTTTGTGTGCACGGAATCATTCCTTCTCCCTCCTCATCCTCCTTGCCTTGCTGTCCGCACTAGTTTTACATTTTGGGGGGTATTTCAATGTATATATTTTGCTCACATTCATCCCCTTTGTTACCTACTCATGTCCCACTTCTCTCTTTCCTGTCTGTTTAATAATAGTTCCTTCCTTCCTTCCTTCCTTCCTTCCTTCCTTCCTTCCTTCCTTCCTTCCTTCCTTCCTTCCTTCCTTCCTTCCTTCCTTCTTTCCTTCCTTCCTCCCAAGAGTCCATGTATCAGGGAAAATAAGTGATATTTGTCTTTCTGAGTATGGCTTATTTTACCCAACATGAATGTCTCCAAGTCCATCTATTTTCTTGCAACTGATTATATAATCATGTCATTTGGAAAATGATCTGGTTTTAAAAAATTAGTTTATATACCTTTAAGGATTTATGAACTGCTACACTTATAAGACTAGTAAGTATATTTTATATTATAAGGCAATATATTGATTCATTTAGCAGAAGCCTAATGCTAAAAAAGAAAGGAAAAAAGGAGAAATAAAAAAGAAAAAAGAAGAAAATACAGATTGTTAATTTTCTTGGTAAATAGAGAAGTGAAAATTCCATGAAAAATATGAACTCACGGCACAACATGACAATGCCCCACCTGACCAAATATAGTTTGTTCAAAAAATGAAATGATAGGGGCCAGAGGGTTAGCTCAGTGGTTCCGGCGCCTGCCTCGCAAGCGCAAGGTCCTGAGTTCGATCCCTGGTAACCACATATAATGCTGGGTGTGGAGACACGCCCACCAACAATCAACACCGAATACCACAATGCCGGACATGGTGGCTCATGCCTGTAATCCCAGCACTCGGGAGGCAGAGACAGGAGGATTGCTGAGTTCGCGGCGGCTTGCCTGGGCACCATAGTGAGCTCAGGGCCAGCCTGAACTACAAAGCGAGACCCTGTCTCAAAAAGCAAAAAAAAAAAAAAAAAAAAAAAAGAAATGATAACTTAGACATTTGATTAGTACAAATGCCACATAAGTCGGTCCAACATAAAAAGCTTGTGACTTCAATAAATAAGTGATTACAACGATAGTTCTGGTCAGTAGGGAAAAGAGCAGTGATGCCCCTGAGGGCGGAGGCTGTGAGGACACAGGGGCTCCCCCTCATTCACGGCTGGCTGAATCCATACACACAGGGACTCTGGAGATGGCAGAACCATACTCTGGAAGCATCCTGGATTCTTGAATTACCTTAATGACAAGAGGGTGGCAAAGAGTGGTGGCTCTGAGCTTTGGGCAAAGAACATGAGCTTGCTTTGGGGAAAGAGTTACTAGAGCCTGTGCAGATTTGGGGTCAATGTGTCACCACAACTCCCTGCACCCTAACAAATCTTTCTGTCTCTACAACATGTCCTGTCTCTTTTATTTGGTCTACATTCTAGTACACTAGTCCTCTCTAGGATGCTACTACAACTGGGTGTTATTGTATGAATATGCTCTGCCATCCCTCAACACCATCAATTTATTTTGTTAAATGTATTTATTTATTTATTTTTTGAGACAGGGTCTCGCTTTGTAGTTCAGGCTGGCCCTGAGCTCACTGTGTAGCCCAGGCAACCTCTGAACTCAGCAATCCTCCTGTCTCTGCCTCCCGAGTGCTGGGATTACAGGCGTGAGCCACCATGCCCGGCACTGTCATAGGTGGTGTTGATGGTGGTGGGCGTGAATCACCACACCCAGCATTGTATGTGGTTGCCGGGGATTGAACTCAGGACCTTGCGCTTGCGAGATAGGCAGTGGAACCACTGAGTTAAATCTCTGGCCCAATACCATCAATTTATTACATATTCTGACATTAATAGGATTTGTTACTTTTCAGATATGCTTGGTCATTTCTTATAGTCTCTTGCTTTTTGCTCTTTCAAGCTTTTCAAGTTTCTTTAAGCAAAGTAAACATAAATCTAAAACTATCAGATATCAGATGGCTCCCATAATGAGAAGTGCTGGAAGTGATTTTTCCTGTCTTACACACAGGTCTTTACCCTTCTTTGTGTTCAGAGAGTCTTTCATTGGGAGCTTCTGACTTTCTTGGTTACCTTTTTTTTTATATTTTTTTTGAGACAGGGTCTCACTTTGTAGTTCAGGCTGGCCCTGAGCTCACTATGTAGCCCAGGCAATCCTTGAACTCAGCAATCCTCCTGCCTCTGCCTCCAGAGTGCTGGGATTGCAGGCTTGAGCCACCAAACCTAGCATCTGTGGTATGAGGTACTGATTGCCAAGTGGGCATGGCCACCACGCCCAGTATTGTTGTATGTGGTTACCGGGGATTGAACCAGGGACCTTGCACTTGTGAGGCAGTGCTGGAACCACTGAGCCAAATCTCTGGCCCGGGAAGAAACTTTATATAAACTTATGTCTCATCCTAGGGAGCATCTCAAAGTTTTGATCCTGCCACCTGCCTTCCTTGCTTGTCCCTAAGCAGGGCCCTTTTCTTTGATTTCTCCTTGTCTCTGGGGAGCTCTCAGGTTCTTTAAGGGAGCCCCACCGTAAACTGCGACAGGTAAGTGTTTTGGGAATGCATGAAAGGCGAACACTCCGAGTGGGCACCAGCGTGTCTTTGGAGCGCCCTGAAATGTTCAGAAGCAGGGCTTCCCAGGTTAGGGACACTAACTTCCTCTTTACCTGTCTGTCTTTACAGGGTATGAAGTCTGGTCCTTGACAGGTCTAAGACCCTGAATGTCCTAAAAAGAAAGGCATAGGTGACGTTTATGGAATTGTTCATTTAGAAGAAAGGGGGACAGGAAGAAATTTCAAAGAGTGAAAGAAAAATGACAACTCAGCCCAAATCGTATGTCACAGAAAAACTGTGGATGGCTACGTGGGGACTTGCTTTGCTCTGGCCTTTGTGAATGTATCTTGTCTTCGGTCATATCCTGGAGGGACCCTGATGACCATGAAGAGGCTTGGAGCCTTTTGTGTGGCTGGAAGCTTGGCTGAACTTTTCCCTGAAGGATGGAGATGTGGAGTTGAAGAGCCCTTTTCTCTGCCAGGACCCCTTGACAACACAAATTCCTTCCAAGGTTTTTTTTTTTTTTTTTTTTTTTAACCTGTCATCAGCTTTCACCAGTGGCCTCTCTCAGCACCTATCTTATCCAAGGTTCTGCTCTGGTGAGATCTGGGAGCTCCACCCGCCCCAGTGCAAACAGCTTTGTACTACAAAGGTATTGAAAAATTAGTAATAAAACGGGTTAGAATTTGGTGTCTCTGCTGGGTGTGGTGGCTCACGCCTGTAATCCCAGCACTGGGGAGGCAGAGGCAGGAGGATTGCTGAGTTTGAGGCTTGCCTGGGCTACATAGTGACTCAGGGCCAGCCTGAACTACAAAGCAAGACCCTGTCTCAAACAAACAAACTAACAAAAATTTGGTGTCTCCTTTTTGTCCTCACCACCAGCTGGCACCTCTACAGCATGTCTGTAATCAAATACTCCCTCTAGAAAAAATCTCACTATGCAGTGTAGCTACATGCTTTTTTTTTTTTTTTTAAAGAGAAAATGGCTTGGTTTCTTTTATGTGAGAACCTCAGGGGAAATATAAAGAACAAAATAAAACATAATAGGAGGTAGGAAGAAAGATCATTCTCAGAGAAGGGAATGAAGAGATGAGAGGAGGAATAAGGGGTGAACAAAGAACTGGGACGTGTTATGTATGTGTACCAAGTCCACACATGGAATGCAGGTTCTGTGTACTGCTAAGGTGTCAGAAAAAGGGGGATCGAGGGATGCATGGAAGGGGCAGGAAGGGAAGGGAAAGGGATGAAAAGCAACAGGGATTGTTATGCACATGTACCAGCTTCCTGCAAGGAATGTAAGTATTATGTACTACACACATGTACTAATAAACTAAAATAATAAAAGTTGAAGGTTGTGAAAAAGACTAATTTTGTATTAGTTCAGAATCCTCCAGCTTCTTTGGATACAAGGCTACATATTTCTGTGCCTAACCTGTAGATTCAGATTAACAGTGGTAAGTAGCAAATGGAACGTGAGATAGAGATCTGGAATAATTTCACTTTGTCATGTTGTGTGACCACTTGGAATTTTTAAATTAGTGTTTTGAAATTTAAATCAGTGATACTCTATGCACTGGTGGCAAGAGAAGATTTCATTTCATGTGGGAAGCATTTTACTGAATGTGATAACATCTTTGAAAATAGAAATGTCTTAGTTCTGTTTGTTTTAAACTAAATGAGTAGTCCAGAGATTAAAGGTCTGCAGTATGATTGAGTAGTTGCTTATAGAGTGCTTTTTGCTAACACTTTGATTTTATTAAAATTGCTATTTTTAAAATCTGCATAACCACATAAACAAAGTTTAATGAAAAGAAAATGTCATGTTTTGCATTTTTTCAGTACTTGGGATCAAACCCAGAGCTGTGTGGGTACACGTGAGCCTGCACTGCACGCCCAGCCTTTTTATTTTTTTATCTTTAGACAGGCTCTCCCTAAACTTCCCAGGCTGCCTTGCAGTTGGCAATCTTCCTGCCTCAGCACCTGAGTGGCTGAGATTACTAATGTGCACTGTGATGCCTGGCGTGCTCTACATTTGTACTCTAACCACTATCATTCATTTGGTTTCAAGGTTATTACTGAATATAACTTTATACAGGAAGGAGTTGTTAAAATTAACCTGCCCAGCCACTCCTCGCTGACCTGTGGGTGGGGATGCCGGTTTCTCTCTGCTGTCCCTCTGTGTGGACACTTTCCCCTTGCAAATTCCTCCTTTTTTTTTTTTGGTACAGGGTGGGGGGAATTGAATTTAAGACCTTGCCCTTGCTAGGCAGGCACCAGAACCACTGAGCTGTCTCCATAACTCCTTCTCTTTTAAACTCAGTTCTCTGTAAATTCTCATTTCTTTTTTTAATCTTTAAAAGTATGTTAACTTATCTTAGCATTGCAAATATTACACTTTTATAATATTCTTTTTTAAAATTTTTTAAAATTTTTATTATTTTTTATTTTTTTGCTTTTTGAAGACAGGGTCTCGCTTTGTAGTTCAGGCTGGCCCTGAGCTCACTATGGTGCCCAGGCAAGCTGCCGCGAACTCAGCAATCCTCCTGCCTCTGCCTCCCAAGTGCTGGGATTACAGGCATGATATAATATTCTTTTTTTTTGGTGGTACTTGAGCTAAATCTCTGGCCCCTTTCAAATATTACATTTTAACTGTCTCATCCATCAGTCTATTTTTTTTGTGTGTGTATGGTACCAGGGATCAAACTCAGGCCCTTGCGCATCCAAGGTTGGCGCAGTACCCCTTGAGCTAAATCCCTGGCCGATCGTCAGTCTTTCTGTTCCTACACAGATAGTTAGCTATTTAAGAGCAAAGGTCATGGCTCATTCATGGTGATGTCCTCAAATTCTAACCTAATCCTAAGGGTTGCTAAATAATCCCTCTTGCATTGAAGGAAGAATGACCTGGCTCTTGGTAGCTGTTAGGTGGGGCTTGGCGTGGAGGCCATCTTTGAGTTTTCTGTCCCCTCAGCTCAGCAGCTCAGTATGGCCACCTAGTCCCTTTTCCCTCTCCCCTGCCGCTGCCCAGATCCAACCACCCTTACCGCTGCGTGCTGTGCTGGTGGCAGGGGACAGGGTGTGGGAGAGGGTGGAGGGAAGGTATTTGCACTCTAGACTTCTCAAATTTACAGTGTACTGGAAACACCCGGATGCGGCACAGTCATTATTCGGGATGAATTTAAATCATCTGCGGGTGGAATCGTCTTATTCCCAAAGCTTTTAGTGTTACAGATTATCTAAAAGCAAGATGATACGTCCTCAAGACTGTCCCATTCATTCTGGATTAAATGTACACTGGCATCCAGCACTATTCTAGATCCTACGGAAGACACAAAGAAGACATATATGTTCATGTAGAAAAATTAGAAGATCAGAATAAATGAAATTTTAAAATGTTAGATGCTCATAATTCTGAGACAATTGTCATTAGGACTTACCGTGTATCTTTTCTTTGTCTTTCTTTCTCTTTTTGTGCATGTATGTATGTTCTGCGTAAAGAAAACCATAATGTACATATTTTTCTGTGACGTTTGGTTTTAAATATAATGTATCCTTACCTGGAGGACACACTAAAAAGTGAAATAAAATAGATCATAGATAGGCAAATACCAGATCTTTTCTTTGATATGAGCACCTGTAGATGCAAATGAGCTCTAGAAAGTATGACAGTTTTTGTAGTGGAATGTTTCCAAAGGAAATTTAGTGTGGGAATGTAATGAGGGGAAGGAATAAATATGATTCTGAAAGAAAATAAAAGAGTATGTATATAGGGGGTGGGGAGGTGTGGGTGGGTAGGGATATGGGTAAAAATGAGAATTAACTTGTGTCATATATTGGTACAAATTCCCTGATATTATGTGTGATTGTGAGACATATATAAATTGTACCAATAAAGAGTTTTTAAAAAAATATAATGTATCCTTACTTTCCTTTCATTGCTATATAAACTTTTATAGTATCATATTTAGCAGTAACTGCTGTTACCGGTTAGTATTATACCATTTATTTAACCCACATTCTATTTTTTCCTACATTCTATTATTGGATATTCAGGTTGGTTTTAAATTTATTTTTCCTGTTAGGAGCAATACCTATGCTATTTATAATCATGAATCATTGAGCAAATGGTTAAAACATTGTCTTAAGGTAGTTCAGACAAATGTTTGAAGGTGAATTCGCTGGGCCAAAGGGCAGGAACTGATAGGCTGCCCGTAATTGTGTCTGATGAGCGATAGTCACATGGGTTTGTTACTGTCAGACAGTAAAGGGCCTGAGCAGGCATGAGGGATGTCTAGAATGGAGTCCTCCCCCAAGAAGCCCCAAAGGGTCATGTCTCCTTCTTTCTTCTCTGCCATCTTTAGCGTCCTGTCACAGGTAATGACAGATGCCATGCTCAGAGCATCATAGACTTGCAGGGGAGCCCAAGCAGGAAGTAAGTGCAGAGGCAAAGGACCTTCGCTCCTCTGTTTGCTCTGTTATTAGGAAGGAAAGACACACACGCTCCCAACAGATGTTTCCTTTTATGGAATTATCCGGACTTGGCTCACCTGTTGTCTCCAGAGCAAATGAGGGAAGGGATGGAGTTGCCCTGAGTGGATTTCTGCAGCCATGACTCATCCCCGGAAGTGTGGTTGTAGTTTAAACTGCCAGAACCCAGTTAAGTTCCTGAAGCAAAGAGCAGAGGGGACACTGTGAGTGAGAGGCAGTGGGGTCTGGGAGGAACCCAGATCCTCTCCCACTGTAAGCTTCAGTCAAAACTCGTTGAAAACTTTTTATCTACTGTGTGTGTCCTCATGGTCTCACATAGTAGTGATGTGTGGTAGGTGCTTAATCAAATAATTAAAGTAGAATGAGAAAGTAAAATAGAATAATAAAGTAGAATAAGGTCATTATTCAGGAACACTTTTAAAACATATTCCTAAGAATAGTGCAAGGGGTCACTCCAGGGTTTCTGGGAAGTTGCAAAGATCCTTGAGGCAGTACAGACACTCCTCCTCTTAACAACTGACTTCTGTTCCTGCAACTAGGTCATTCAATGAATTGGCCACTAAATGAGGAATTACATATAGCATGTACGTTATAACATTCGGCACAGGAAATGAAAGGAATGTTCCAAGGAAAGTCCAACTTGATGACTTTGCTTTTCTGTGTGTAACTCTTACATGCGGCACTGTCACGTTAACAGCACATGATACTGTACAGCACTGTGCAGTACAATCACCACAAGTGACAGTGCTCTACTGTAGAAGAAGCCACCGTGAGGCTGCACTGCTGTTCATGTTCCTGTGTTGAAGTCTGAATGTGAGTCGGAGGTCCAGACAGCACGCTTCAGGCCTACGTTTGCGCAGTCACGAAACTGTCATGTTGTTATAAGAGGAATGTCTGCACTTAGCTCTTCTTTCATGGCCTTTCACCTGAATATTTGTTCAAAGCCCTAGCTCCAATTTCCAACTGTGTATTGTGGAAAATTTCAAGCATACTAAAAAGTTGAAAGATAATATAATCACTTATTTTTTTAATTTTTATTTTTTTTGAGACAGGATCTTGCTTTGTAGTTCAGGCTAGGCTTGAACTCACTGTGTAGCCCAGGTGAGCCTTGAACTCTTGGCAATCCTCCTGCCTCTGCCTCTGAGTGCTGGGATTACAGGAGTGAGCCACCATGCTTGGCACTGTGGTACGTGCTACCCGGGATCAAACTGGGGAACTTGTGCCTGCCAGACAGATGCTGGAACCACTGAGCTAAATCCCCATCTTATCATTTCTTTTATACTTACAGGTTACAGGATTCTGGAACCATCCGTGACAGATACTAAAGCACGACTGGGCAAATGTATGTGCAGAAACAGGCAGTCTTCTTATTCCTCTGCTAGGTCGTTAATGCTGGGGCTTGGCTAATTTACAGCAATGTTAGAACTGAATTGAGCTGGGTTTGGGGCCTGCTGTTGCTGTAGTTGCCTTAAGTGCCTCAGCAGTTTTGAATTTCTCCAGAATTTCTTTGTGCTTAGGGTACGGTAGGAGGTAGGGACCATTTCCCCTCAATGTCCCTATTCCACTACCAGATTTCAGCTTTCCCTTAGTACTTGTATCAGAGTCTGCTCTCCTTTCCCAAGAAGCTTAAGATTTTTGTTCTGCAGGAAGAAGGTGTCCAGGTGGGGCTTTGAGCTTTGCTCATAGAGACATTAGAATCCAGGGAGGCTCCTGTCTTTGGCTAAATGAGGAAAAAGTGTGAAGGCAACATTCAGATTTCTTCCTAGATTGTCCAACTCAATCAGGACGAGAAAGGGGGCGGTGAGTCCAGAAAAATCAGTGTCACTTAATAGAGAGAGTGCATTCACAGAGAGTTGACCTGGAGATTAAGATCTCAGACAGGCCAGGGCAGTGGAAGGCACTTGGAGGGGCACTTTGTAGCTGGAGAAGGGGAACTTTAAAATTCTATTATTATAGGCAGGCAAGTTAGGCAGAAAATGCTGGGCAGCCAGAGAGGTGCTGTGCCTACCATAGAGTCAGGATGACCAGGGTGTGGTCAGACAAGCAGGGAACCTGAGTTCAGAGCCAATAAAAACCAGATGGACAATTAAGTCCAGGCACATATCAAGCAAGGTAATAACTTCTGCTCCTATCTGGAAAAATTCTTTCCTTTTGACTTTGTACTTTTAATAAGCCACTTAGATAGAATGGAGGCACCTGCAGACACACAGTTGCTATGTGCTTTGAGTCCTGATAGGCCCATTTCTAGTTTTAGTAAGCTTATTTTAGTCCTATAGGTGGACCTTAGTTTGACTCAGAGTGGTCTGTTTCCTGGTCACTTTTTCGTATAAAAACTCCAAAACACAGAGTCACCACACAATCCACTTTTGGGTCCCCTCTTGACTATCGAGAGCTGTTTGTCTCTTCTTAATAAACGTTCCTCCCATCTACCTCCTTCATCCTCAGTTTCATTCTTTGACCTCATAAAACACAGATCCAGTTTGCATCATTACCCTGAGGTCTGGGGTTCAGCAGAGTAGATAAGGCAATATCTCATGCTTTGCTTCTATTTTACCTTCATCCTGTAAAGAATGGTAGCAGACACAAGATAAAGTACATTGCTGGGTGCTCGTGTAAGATGTGTTATATAATGGAGGATGAAGGATGAGGTCAAGTATGGCTGAAAAAGTCATGAGAAGTTGTGCCTTGGGACCTGCAGAAGGGGCAGGTGAGAAGGACCCTGCAGAGCGTGCGTGTTCTCAAGAAATGAGGATTTCAGATACAGAACCTGTTTGAAAGATTGTGAGCTGCTGAACCTTTGGGAAGCATTTCCACAAGTCTCATAATAAACAGGGCTTTTAAAACAAGTATGACTGAAGCAGCAGATGCTCATGACAATAATTTAGGTGATGCATTTAGGTGATATAATTTTAGTTCCTTTTCACTACATTATGCCCCCTTCACCATAAATCCAGCTCCCAGAAAATAATTTCTGCAAATAGAGATATGATCTTCTGGGGTCTCAGTGTGGTGCTTATTCTGTGGGATGAAGAGTGCAGGGTTCTTCCTCTGGGGAGGACCATGAAGGGTGTCTGGAGCATCTACCATCCATGAATTAATCGGCCATATGCTCCTTCTCAAACCTGCCCCTGAAACAGGAGTATTTGCAATGCTCCAATTGATTCTTGTTTACGAGGAAAACCACTGTCCGAGAAGGAAGTTTGGAAGGGACATCACTAGCCTTGTTTTGTTGATCACTGGGTCCTGACGGCGTTGACATTTTAGGATAACCCAACTGTCTAACAGTTTTATTTCTTGGAAGCTTGGGCATAGATGGAAAGTGAGGAGAAGATGAGGAGTTGTGACAGGAGCTGTGTTCCAGCTTCTGCCTGCAGGTCAGTGGTGAGCCATGTCCTGCCAACATTCAATACTATTTTTTGTCTTGAAATAGAGATACTCATTCTGTGTTTACGCCTGACCACTAAGACTTGTCTGCTGTGGCTTTTCAAATGACTGGTGTCACTTGCTCCACTGTGGAAAAATCTCAGAAGTGTCACAGATCAAGAGTTGAAGAAAAGCATGTGGGAGACCTCTGATAAATTTTGCAAAGGGGAAAAATATTCCTCACAGGCAAACAGCCCTGAGGACATGAACTTGGGCCACTGCACACGTTTGCCCCTTGTGGTGAAATGGGAATGTGTCATGTACAAACATGGCAAAGACTTGAGGCCAAGTAAGATTTTCCAAGACTGCCTCCGTGTGTGCTCGCTTGGCGCTCTGGGAGACCAGCCCGAAGCCTGGCATTTGTCCTCAAAGACTCACATTTTCTCATATCCTAACGTGGCATCTGCAACGTGCCTGACACTTAGTAAATCTTTATGCAGGGATGTATTTCATTAAATATTTTAAAGCTTCTTATATGTTCTAGACACTGGATCTTATTAATAAAAGAAATGGGCAAAATTAGCTGTTCTGATGATATTTGATGAATGACCTTCTATGATCTTTCTGTTTCTGTTAATTAATTTGGCTGTCTTTCCCTTTTAGGAATAAGGATAGAAGGCTTGTAGAAGTTCCGTTCTTATCCAGGTCAAAAAATCATATGTGGTGTCTCATGCCTGTCATCCCAGCACATGGGAGGCAGAGGCAGGAGGGTTGCTGTGAGTTCGAGGCTTGCCTGAGCTACATAGTGAGCTTAGGGCCAGCCTGAACTACAAAGCGAGACCCTGTCTCAATAAATAAATAAATAAATAAATAAATAAAACACACTTAATCATTCTTATGGCAGACTAATACTCTATTTTATAGAAAAACCACATCTTTATCCAGTTTCCAGTTGATGGGCATCTGGGTTGTTTCCAAGATTTAGCTATCATTATGAGAAAATTTTAATTTTTTTAAGGTTTTAAAAAAATTTTTTATTTTTTCTTTGTGACAAGGCTTTGCTTTACAAAGCACTCAAATAATGCAACAGAGAGCACATTTCAGAGGATAATATGTGATTAAGGAATCTTGAATCAAGCCTTTCACTGAGACAGCCATGAAATGAGCCAGGATCAGGTTCATCTTGAAAGTCTCCAGCTGTGTCACGCCACGGAGAGGGCTTCTGGCGCACCTGCTCTTACACAAGGGGTAACATTGTGAGGGAACAGTCTCACTCCACGCTCGGTTAAGCATATAGTCCTGAGGCAGCAGCGTACACAGCACTGTCCTTAGGTCTCAGGTAATGAGATAACAAACAAAGCAGCTTGAATGAAACAGGGGCCAGATCTCTCGCGGAGAATCAGTCCTGCTATGCTAAGAAGTTCAAGCTTTTTTTTTTTTTAGTAGGAGGAAGTAAGAAGCCACTGAAATATTTTAAATAGAAAAGTGTCCAGGTCAGATTCACTAAGTGGAAAGATGTTGCTCTCCGAGGTGCGAGGCTCATAGGGGAGGCAAAGAGATCAGTGAGGAGCGGGTTGGAAGAGCCCAGGGATAAAAGATGTGGAATGAACTACAGTCAGTAAGAGTGGGCACGCAGAAGGCTATGGGTCTGAGAGATCCTTAAAGATGAGATCTGGTTAGTAACAAGATGACGGTGAGATGGGAGGTTTGCAGAGGCCAGTAAACTAGCCCATTAAGTCTAGAAAAGAGGAATCAGCAAGAATTCCTAATAACAGCAGATGGGCCAGAAGCCCACTCCGTGGCATGACACAGCTGGACACCTTCAAGATGAACCCCTGGCTCATTTCAGTGTTGTCTCAGTGAAAGGCTCGATTCAAGTTTCCTCAATCACATATTATCCTCTGAAATGTGCTGTCTGTTGTGTTGAGTGCTTTTGTTTCAAACCTTTTTTTTTTTTTTTTTTAAAGAAGGAATTATGAAAGAGAAAGTTAGAGGCTGGGTTGACTCTCAGGGTAGGAGCTGTGGCTTAGTGAGGTCATGAAGAAGCAACTGTTTCCTTCATCCTGGCATGCATTCAACCTATGATGGCTCTTGTCATCATTCTAGAAGAGTGGCATGCTACATATTCCCTTGTTCATACAGGAAATATGTTCTATGGCTTTCAGAGTGAAGAACCACACTGAAAGAAGCCTCCAGAAAGTCTCTGCTCATGTCTAAATGACCACTTCCATTTCTGACCCATTCCCAATTATAAGTATATATAGACCAAACAACATATAAATACAAAACAACTTAATAAAATAAACACTTCTGGGCAAAAATTATCAGATAAACAGTGTGATTACTATGGGGGAGCTCAGTACTTCACTATCACAAATAGATCAGCTAAACAAGAAAAGCAACAAAAAATGTCAGAGTTGGATCACACCTTTGAACAAATGGATTTAATAGTTATATACAGAGTGTTTTGTCCAATAACTGAATACACATTCTTTTTGTTAGCACATAGAAATTGCTCTAAAATAGACCACACACTAGCCCATTAGCCATTATATTATCAGATAATAGTGCAATGAAATTATGAAAATTCATGGATATTAAGCAACACATTCTTGAATAATATGTCAGTTACTTTCCCCTTGTTGCTGAGACAAATACCCAACACCCAAAGTTAAAAGGGGGAAGGAATGTATTTGGCTTAAAATTCATAGAAGTTTCAGTCCCTAATCAGCTTGCTCCCAAGCAGGGATGGCAAACAGGCATCACAGAGAAGAAACAACATGGTGCACGTGAGGCAGCAAAGGTCGTAAGAGAGTTTAATAGCATCTTTCTTTCCCCTTCATCTTTTTTTTTTTTTTTTTGAGACAGGGTCTCACTTTGTAGTTCAGGCTGGCCCTGAACTCACTATGTAGCCCAGGCAAGCCTTGAACTCACAGCAATCCTCCTGCCTCTGCCTCCTGAACACTGGGATTGCAGGCATGAGACACCACATCTGGCATTGTGGTATAGGTAATGCTTGCTGGTGAGTGTGAGCACTACACTCAGTATTATTGTTATTCTATTTTTTTTTTTTTTTTGAGATAGGGTCTTGCTTTGTAGTTCAGGCTGGCCCTGAGCTCACTATGTAGCCCAGGCAAGCCTCGAACTCAGCAATCCTCCTGTCTCTGCCTCCTGAGTGCTGGGATTACAGGCGTGAGCCACCACGCCCGGCTACACTCAGTATTATTGTATGTGGTTACCAGGGATCAAACTCAGGACCTTGTGCTTGCTAGACAGGCACTGATCTTTCCGTTTTATCTTATTCAGACTACCAGGAAGAGGCAGGTGCCAAACTAATCACACCTCTGTAATGGTTTAGTAATCACACACTCTTAAGCCCAGCATCACACATTCCAGATTCAACTACCTCTCAGAAAGTTCCACCTCATTTGCATGGGGCATTGGGGAGCCATTTAAACACAAATCATGATGAATAAATCATTGGATCACAGAAAACAGACTGTTCTAGAGTTAAATAATGTTGGTGGAGCACACCAGAACTTCTAGGACACAATGAAAGAAATCATAAATGGGAAGTTTGATTAATAGAACAGAATAGAAGAATCAGAAACAATCCCAGGGACATTCAGGTATTTGATTTTTTTGACAAAGGGCCCAAAGACATATATTGGAGGAGATAGTCTCTTTAATAAACAATGCTGGGAAAGTTGGGTATGCACATGAAGAAGGCAGTCTAGAGCTACATCTCTCACTATGTACTAAATTCAAAATGGATCAAATATCTAGTTGTTAAAACAGAAATACTTGGGCCAGAGGGTTAGCTCAGAGGTTCCAGCGCCTGCCTCGCAAGCACAAGGTCCTGAGTTCGATCCCCGGTGACCACATACAATGTTGGGCGTGGAGACTCATGCCCACCGGCAATTAATACCACATACCACAGTGCCAGGCGTGGTGGCTCACGCCTGTAATCCCAGCACTTGGGAGGCAGAGACAGGAGGATTGCTGAGTTCAAGGCTTGCCTGGGCTACATAGTGAGCTCAGAGCCAACCTGAACTACAAAGCAAGACCCTGTCTCAAAAAAAAAAAAAAAACAGAAATACTTAACCTGTTGGAAGATAAAATAGCTACAACTCTTGAAGTCGTAGGATAGGCAAGGACTTTCTAAATAAAACCCAAGTTGCACAGGAAATAGTACCAAGAATCAACAAATGAGATTGTATAAAATTAAAAAGTTTCTGCACAGCAAAAGAAATTACCATCAGAATGAGGAGATAACCTACAGAAGGGAATAAAGTTTTGCCAGCTTTTCCTTGGACAGAGAACTACTACCTAGGACATACAAAGAACACAAAATAACTAGACCCTCTCCAAAGAAAAGAGCCAATGAAAATGGGCAAGAGAAATGAATAGACATTACACAGAATACATGAAAAAATGTTCAACAAACCTGGCCACTACAGAAATGGAAATAATGACATTGAGATTACATCTTGTCCTAGAAAGAGTGGACATTCTTATCAAGAAATCAAACAACAACAGATACTAGTGAGGCTGCTAGCAGGGTTGGGGTGGTGGTGAGGAGGAACACTTATACACTGTTGCCAGGAATGTAAACTAGTACAACCACTATGGCAATCAGTAAGAAGATTCCTCAAAAAAATGAAACTAGAAATTCAGTTTGACCCAGCTATCTAAACATTAAGATATCTTCCTCAAAGGATTAAAGACATCATATTCTGGTGACACATGTGTACTCATCTTTATAGCAGTATAATTCATAGTAGCTAAACCTTGAAAGTAGTCTATATGTTTATCAACAGATGAATAAAGAAAGTGTTATATTTGCACACTGGGGAGTACTACTCTGCCATAAAAGATAAACTTGGTTCATTCATAGGAAAATGGATGCACCTAAGGCTATATGTGAAGGGAAATAATTCAGACATGTAAGCTTAAATATCACACATTTTTGTGTGTGAGAGAATCCCAAAGTATAAATACAGAGGTAATAGCAAGTAGGGAGATAGATCTTTCTCAAATAGGAAGGGGATTGAGATTGAGGGGTTTAGGAGAGAGAAGAGGTAAAGAAGATGAAAAAAGAAATTAAGAAATTATGTACATGTACCAATACCACATAAAGTAAACGTGATGTGTTACAAACAGGCACTAATAAACATAACAGGGGAGATGCTATAAAATTGGGACTTGCCAATGAAGACCTCGCCAGAAAAGTATCAGCCTTGAAAGCTGGAGCTCAGAACTGCCAGCCCTGATCAGCCTGTCCCTGCCTCCTCTGCCATTACAGAAGAGCCACTAAGTGAGAGCACCGAGGTCATGTGCATGACACTGGCCATTGCTGTCATGGCAACGATCAACCAGGGCTTATTTTCCAGTTAGGTCTTGTTTGGGGGCACAGTGGTACATGTACAGTAAAGCAGGACAGAATGCAGACCTCAGTGAGGTGGGATAAGAAGACCCTGTCATAAGCACATTGACATAAAGCCCCTGGACCAGAGCAAGAATGCAGTATGTCCCCCCAAAGAGGCAGCAAGGCCATCTCATCTCCAAACGTTGATATTCTTTTATGATTTTGAAAAAAATTTAGAAAATATTACTTTGCTATGTGGACCTTTAATTTGAAAACATCAAGGAAGATTAGCCATCAAGGAAGTGTTGGCAGCAGACTATGTCCACATTAGTGCAGAACAGAATGTGAGAATGGAACAGCGGTTATGAATAAAAATATCTCCCAAATCGGAGCACTCGTCACTCCTTTTGAAGCTGGCCTGAACTCAGCTGTGGTTTTAGTTTGGGGCTTCACAGACCTCCAAGAGCTCGTTCATTAGACTTCTAGAGACTCCTGGGTCCAGATTGAGAATCCCTCTATTTGGGGTTCTTATGTGTCTCTTATTGATCCCACAATTGTTTAACTGAGTTAGAGAGAAGGGCTTTGGCTGGCTCTTTCAATGCTTTCTGAGTGGGGCTCTGGCCTGGAAGGAAGGCATTTCCAGTCATTGAACTGTCATTTTGCCCTGGGTCTCCTCCCAGGGGAGAAAAGTGTATGACTCCCAAGGTTCCTGGCAGCTTTGAAAGAACTCTCAGCCACCCCCAGCTTTACTTTGGCAAGTCATTCCTTTCCCTTTATTTCCTTCTTTCCTTTCCCATGGAACCTACTCCTTCCATCTGTCTTTCAAACTTGCCCTTAGACATAGCAATTCAAGCTCGATTTTCCCCTTGAATGCACTCTCTCTGTTAGAGAGGCTTTTTACCAAGAATGTAGTGCCTGATCTCCATCTTGCCAATGTATTAAACAAAGGCCTCCATGCCGGGTGAAAATTTTACAGACCTATTCATACATGCCTTTCCTCCTCCATTGCATGTGGCTAAAACCAACAACATTTGTGTGAAAAATATAAGAGATAAAAAATGCTTCCCAAGCAATGGAGGGATAACTGTGACATCATTTGATAAAATTATTTTTGGATCACTTTTTTGGAGTGTGTTAATTCAGACACATAAGGGCCAAGTAGGAACATGAAAAGTGTAGTGAATACATCTATTTGTGTTACTAAACACTAATTGTTAAATAGCTTGACACTTGAAAATTAATAACTTCCACAGACCTAACAGAACATACATTAAATGTTCTTTTTTCCCAGAGCATGATATAAGAACCTAGGAAAATTTGAGTTTTGGCTTTTGTTTAAGGGAAGTAAAATGGAAAGACCTTTTTCCAGGGAAAGACCCCCAAGAAAAGAAGCATGCACAGAATCAGCGCCCAGTCATTTGGGATGTGAGCCTGAGATGCCCTCCTGAGTGGCAGCTCCCTGCAGGGCAGACCGTGTGGTAAGGCTAAGGCGAGCCATTTTTCTAACACGTGCAGTTTCTGCTCATTGAGTCACAGCACAATCCAAGTCAGTGTTTCACTGAGGACTAAAACCTCTGTCTTCTTCTGCTTTTGCTTCTGCAATTTTCTGCTTTCTGTTCCTTCTTCCTTTCCTGGCCTCCAGAGAGTTAGAAACAGTTCTGTGATCAGGGGGAGGGGCAACATGACCCTGGTTGGCCTTCATTGTGGTTTGAAGTTTAAATATCTCCCAGAAGCTTGTGCCCTGAGGGCTTGGTCACTAATCTGTGGAGCTATGGGGGACGGGGTGGGGGGAGAAGCAAGATGTGAGGCTTTGGGGGAAGGTGTGCTGTTGTAAGCATGACTTTGAAGAGGAATTGGGACTCTGGCCCTTTCTCTTTTGCTTCCTGGCTTACATGAGTTCAGCAGTTTCCTCTGCTATTTTGCCATGATATTGACTTGCCATAGGCCCAAAGGCAAGTAGCCACAGATAGAAACCTCTGAAATCACAAGCCAAAAATCAATCTTTCCCTCTTGGGATGTACAGTGATGGTAATACAGTTTCTAGGGTGTGAGAAGTTCCTGAAACCTCAAATATCCTTTTGTTGATGCAATGAAAATGTCCCCAATGTTCTGCTTTTAACAAGAGTTACACGTGCAATTGTGGTTTATTAGGTAAGTTTGCTCTTTACCATACTCTGAGTGAAGACCTCCTACCATACTTACCTATGGAATTTCAATCTTCTATTTCTCTTATTACCTAATCTTTCTACTCCAGGTTCTGGAAACTACATCTGATTTGAGGGTGACTATCTTGTGGCTTTTTATTTTTTTGAAACAGGGTCTCACTTTGTAGTTCAGGCTGGCCCTGAGTTCACCATGTAGCCCAGGCAAACCTTGAACTCAGCAATCCTCCTGTCTCTGCCCCCCGAGTGCTGGGATTACAGGCCTGAGCCAACACGCCCGGCTGTCTTGTGGCTTTAAAAATATATATATATTTTTTGAGACAGGGTCTTGCTTTGTAGTTCAGGCTGACCCTGAGCTCACTATGAAGCCCAGGCAAACCTCAAACTCACAGCAGTCCTCCTGCCTCTGCCTCCCAAGTGCTGGGATTACAGGCCTGAACCATCACGCCTGGCTCTGTGGTATGTGGTACTGATTGCTGGTGGGTGTGAGTCACCAAAACCAGCATTGTATGTAGTTACCGGGATTGAACTCAGGACCTTGCGCTTGCAAGGCAAGTGCTGGAACCACTGAGCTAAATCTCCAGCCCAGGCTTATTAACAGAAGGTCAGTGGCACAGAAAACCATCAGGGGAATTGAAAACAGAGAAGGAATGTAGGTAGTGGGCCTGGAGGGGTGGGTGCTCTGATGGTTCCCTGAGGGCTGAGCACTGGACAGTAAAGCACAGTTATCCGGGAGGCAACTTCTGAGGGATGTGTCCAGTTGGCCTGGGAGATCAAGAAGGTCTTTTGCATTCTTTTGATGCCAGTGATTCTCAACCTTGACCACATATTGGAATCAGCAGTGGAGCTTGAAATGTACAGCTCAGGTCCCAGATCCAAATCCTTTTGGGGCAGCTCTCTATATTAATATGTTTAAAATTTTAAAAAATGTTTTTTTGGTAATTATTTAAACAGGTAATTCCAATTTGTTAGCAGAGTTGAGAACTACTGCTCTATGCAGATTTGATTTAAGACCCTCTCATGTGCCACACATGTTTAGGAACTGTGTTAGATGACGTTATGGGGACAAATTTGTGTCCCCTGCTCCCAAATTCATATGTTGCAAGCAAATGCCCATCTGATGGCATGTGGAGGTGGGGACTGTAGGCCATGAGGGTGGAGCCCTGATGATTACATTAATGTTCTTATAAGAAGAGACACAAGAAAAAATAATCTTTTACTCCTCTCAGTCACGTGAGGACACCAAAAAGGTGATCTTTGATAAACCAGGAGAAGTTTCTTGACCGGGCACTGGATAGGCAAGCTTCGCAATCACTGGCTTCCCAGACTTTAGAATTCTGAGAAACAAGTGGCTGTTGTTTAAGTCACTTAATCTATAGTAATTTGGGTATTGTCACCCAAAGTGATTAAGACAGGTGTGAAGAGTCCAAAAAAGAAGAACCAGTACTTGAAGAAAACATCACTTGGTGCACTGCATAGCCAAAGATGAAGGAAAATTGGGTACACTTTGTTGCTGGTTCCCGCGCTGTGCTGAAGACCATCTGACTGCCTTCTCTGTCAGGGGCCTATGTGTGCTCAAACTGTCAAAAACAAACCATCAGCACTTCAGGCCTGCAATACAACAGTCACTGAACATTCTCATAGAGAATCCAAGTGTCTTTTACGTGTTCTGTGTCACTGTTCTCTTACAAATAATAATAGATCCAGTCAGCATTTACAAATATTTCTGAGGTGAGTGGTAGGGGCAGGAGAATCAGGTTTGAGGCTAGCTTGGGCAACTTAGTAAGACTGTGTCAAAACAATAAAGAAGATGCAATCCCAGCACTCAGGAGGAAGAGGCAGGAGGATTGCTGAGTTCAAGGTTTGCCTGAGCTACATAGTGAGCTCAGGGATAGCATGAACTACAAAGGGAGAACCTGTCTCAAACAAACAAACAAACAAACAAACAAAACCCTGGGCTCAACCCCAGTATCCCCCAAATTCATGTGAGCAGTAATGAACACTGGTCAGTGATTTACGATTTGACAGAAATGTCTTCAGATAGCAGTGGTTCTCTACTAAGTACAACTTCCCACCAGAGGGGACAGTTGACAATATCTGGAGGTATTTATAGTTGTCCCACCTGGGACGTCTTCCTAGTATCTAGTGGACAGAGGACAGGGATGCTGATAAACATTCTATAGAGAAGCAGCAATTATCTGGTTAATTGTGCTAAATGTTAATAGTGCTAAACTTGAAAAACACCAATACATAAGATTTCATCTAAATTTTTGCAATTTTTAAATGTCTGCATCAGCTGCATATTATAACTTCTTTGCAACTAAAGGTCCTGGGGCAAAGACAATGAGTTACTCATTCAGGATTGTAAGTCACAAAGCTGGCCCTCTCACGGAGAGCCTATTTAACCACAGGACAGAGCAGCAGTGTGGCTGGGGTGACAAGTGATTTTCAAAGCATCTCTGCTTAGATTAGATCTCTTCCAGCAAGTGGAAGGTTGTGTGGAGTCACCACAGCTGAAAGAAATAATTTTCTTGACCTTATTTGATTCTTTGGCTTTAAAACAGGTGGCTGGACTGAAGGAATGAAAAGCTTGGCCCCGTGCATTTTATTTGGCTCTTTTTATTTTTGTTTTAATTATGCTTAAGAGTTTTTCAACTGGAGCAGAAAGAGTCAGCTGAGACTAATCTTTGACCCTGTCACTGAACATCCTCTGCAGATGCCAGACCACTTGGCAGTGTGATGGCTCATGAACTTGGTGGGTGACTGGAAGGCAGAGCTGCCCTTCCTTAGATCTAGTGCAGATAGGTCAGGCCTGTGTCAGGCCCCAGGAGCCCGGTTAAGGGAAGGAGCCACGGGAAACCAAGCCTAACTGCTCCACTCCACTTGGTGCTGGCCAGTTTTACACAGAGGAACACACCCTCTGCCCTGATGGTGGCTTGATTGTATCCAAGAGTCCATTAACTTTGCTTATGGTATAATCCCTGCAAAATTTTATTTTTTTCAGTCATAGCTTTCCTATCTATATATAAGAAAGATTATTTCCCTATCTATTTGTATTACTAGGAGTCAATAGGAGGTTGTACAGATATAGGAGGAGAGGAGGGTTGATGTGAATGAGAGGGAGAGGGCCAGGGATTTAGCTCAAGTGGTACCGCGCCTACCTTGGAAGCAGAAGGGCCTGAGTTTGATTCCCAGTACTGAAAAAAAAAAAAAGAGAGAGAGAGATGGACTATTATATGAAATTGGCTCATGTGATTATAGACGTTGAGAAACCCCCAGATCTGTACCCAGCAAGCTAGAGACCCAGGAGAACCAACAGTGTAAGTTCTAATCTAAGACTGAGTCTGAGGATAGGAGAAGACTAATGTTAGACATTGAAGGTATGTCAAGAAATAAAATCTTTCCTATTCATTCTTTTGATGTATCCAGGACTTTAAATGAGTAGAGAAGGCCCACTCACAGTGCAGACAACAATCTGCTTTACTCTACCAACTCAAACATTAATTTCACCTATTTGTGCCCAGGGAAATGGTTTAACCAAATACCTACGTACTCATGGCCAAGTTAACCTATCACATAAAATTAACCATTACACTCTTCTCCATGGAGATATTCTGATATACTTATGAAGCACTTTATTGCTTATAGGCTTAGGAAATACTATTAGGGAATATGCTGGTAGTATGACTTTTTTCATAAAGCGAGTGTTTGTGTAGTAGTGAATTTTTTTTTCTTTTTTTTGAGACAGGGTCTCGCTTTGTAGTTCAGGCTGGCCCTCACCTCACTATGTATCCCAGGCAAGCCTCGAACTCAGCAATCCTCCTGTCTCTGCCTCCCGAGTGCTGGGATTACAGGCGTGAGCCACCACACCCGGCACTGTGGTATGTGGTATTGATTGTTGGTGGGCATGAGTCTCCATGCCCAGCATTGTATGTGGCTTCTGGGGATCAAACTCAGGACCTTGCACTTGCGAGGTAGGCGCCGGAACCACTGAGCTAACCCTCCATCCCAGTAGTGAATTTTTTTATCTGTACTCTCTTCGTGGATGCCAGTGATGCTGTGGTCATTCCTTGTTCTTGGTGGGCAGCAGTCCACCAATGCAAACTCATAATTTGTGCTAGAGACTGTCAACAGCTCTTGCCACTATGCTTAGGTATTAGCATAAGGCACAGATGTGTCCTGCTTTGCTGCAGTCATAGTGGCAGTAGGAATTATGCGTTCTCTGTGGCTCTTGTTTGTTTATGCTGTATAATGAGGATAGGAAAACACCTAAATTTTGCCTTTGAGATAAAGACTTGCTGGGAAACTCAGTATTTCTGATGTTGTTTAAGCTCATTGTACATGAGAAAATTGTGGGATCTTCAAATAAGCCCAGTTGATTATAGGGAAAGTGAATAAAGCACTCAGACAAATGAGAGCTAATCATAAAGGAAACTCCTGCACCTGGAAGAGATGCTGAGTAACTGCCACACAGCTAAAGGCTAAAGAGGAGATGGACCCTGTGGAACCAGGTATCCCAAATAATAGCACTGAACGCTGAACTGTAAGGCCTAACCCTGAATTAGAGTACCCTAAGGCAGATAGGTCAAAGTTTACAGATAAAAATGTTCCCAATCTTCATTACATATATATATATACTGTACATAGAAAAATCTGTATTTGAATTTTGAAAAATTAGCTTAAAAATGTGTATGAATATGTTTATTAAAATGGCCTCTGTTTCAGGTATCTGAGAAAAAGAGTGACACATACTCTGAGTTCTAAAGTCTTATTCAATGTCTTTTTGAGTTCAAATAAAAGTAATTTGCATGACGTTATGACGGGAATAGCACAGTGCTATGAATTCGTGGACTAAGGGGTGTTCCTGTTCGCCTAGGATTACACGGTGGGGCCTGAAACCGTTCAGCCGGGAGCTGTGACTTACCTTGGCCAGGGCAACTCACCCTCCCCTAGATTTCTTCTGTCTTAAGATCAGTGATATTTTGGATGAAAGCTTGTTTGGGTTCCAGGGATGGCCCTGAGCCGTAGCTGACCAGCAAAGGATGTAAATGCGAACTGGAAATGAACTTCTTGTTGTAGGTCTCTCAGAACTGCAGGCTGTTTCTTCCTTCCAGCTGCATGAACTGACTGTAACACCAACTGCCGTTTTCCCTAAAATGCAGCCCCAGTACTGGGGAGGTGCCTGCAGCTCAGAAAATAAGATTGGTTCAAAGGCGCGGTTGCTTTTGTTTTTCAGTGAAGATGCACTAAAGCAGGAAATGCTATTAGTAAGAATTTCATACTAAACATGAAAAATGGCAAAAGGATGGGCTTTGCAGTCTGACAGATCTGCACTTATTTATCATGTTATCATTTATTATTATCATTTATTTTCTGTACCCTCTTAAGATTGTTTTGTTTGAAAATCAGGTTTCCTTTCCATGAACCTGAGGATAAGAACACCGATATGACAGGGCTGCATGAAGATTCGATTTTATATAAAGCACTGAACATAATAGTATGCATACTGTGGGTTTTCAAGGCTCAAGAGCCCGAGACACAGCACTTCTTACTGACATACACACATATAGCTGTGCATAGTCTACACTCTGAATCTGGTGAGAAATGAGAGTATATGCAGCACCAACTTCTTGACAGAACGGGTACATCCTATATGTTCTCTAACTGTAACAAGGCGAGAGAGCAATTCAGATGCTTGACAGTTTTCTAACATTTGACCGAGTTTATTTGAAAAAAAAAAAAGTGTGTTTGTAGAGTAATTTCAAGAGATATGTTCAAATCAAGCCAGTGAATCGTTTCGGTCCATTTTTCCAAAGCACATCTGCTAACTTTTCAGCTGTGTACTAGATTAACAACAGGCAAGATCAAAAGCTAAATCCCACACTGTTCCTCAAAATCCCAACCAGGATAAGTTTGGCGGGAAATGCTCAGCCCTCATTTCATGAATGCAAATACCACCTTGCTGTCACAGGAGAAGCTCTAGCCCTGCTCCAAGGTGCCAGTAAGAGCTGCACCCCCCCCCCCCATCCAAGGGCACAGCGCTTTTTCTTACAGCACAGTGTGTGACGCTTTTGGTGAAGGTGGAGGAGAAGGCCAAGCCCTTGGCCTGGTCAGCAGGAGAAGGCAGTTTCAGAGCATCCAGTTTAGATGGGGTGATGGCGGTGGGGGAGGCCGGAGTTTCAAGGGGATGTGACATCTGACCTGGGACTTGGTGGAGAAGAGAAGAAAAGGTGATTGGGACTGGAGATAAGGCTTCGGGAAGGGGATATAGGGAAGAGGTTTGCACCCCAAGCTATGGGATGTAGCCAGTGAAGATGGAACAGGGAAAGGAAGATGCTAAGGGGAAAAAGGGGCTGAATTTTCAGGGTGAGGGAGGCACAGTCTCACCTGCTCGCAGTCATTACCTGCTCACCAGGTGCTATGGGGTGCCATGAAAGGGCGATAAGGCAAGGAAAGGGATGCTCCGACTAAGCTTTTCCAAAGTTTGTTGTGTCTCCTCAAGAAATTAAACTCCTAAGGGCTTATCATTAAGCAGCTCTTCTGGATAAAGACCCACAAGGAGTCAAAGGGAAAATTCAGATGTGTATACTTCAGATCACAGCAAGATTATTCACAATAGCTGAAAAGTACAAGCTTCCATGTATGGTTTGACAAGAGAACAGGTAAGCAAAATGTGGTGTATGTGTACATAGGAATATAATTCAGCATTAGAAAGAAAGGACACCTAATCCAACACGGATGACCCTGAGGGCATCACGCTAAGTGAAATATGGCTGATGGGGAGGGGCAATATTCTGCAATGCCACACCCCTGAGGTCCGGAGACTACATTCACAGCAACAGAGAGTCCCTAGAGCTCGCCAGTAGCTGAGGACAGGGGATGAGAGGTTGTTGTTTAATGGGTAAATTTCATTCTTGCAAGATGAACAGTCACTGGGATTAGACAGCGGTGATTGTTGCATCCATGTGAACATACTTGATACCACACAACTGTTCACTTAAAGGTGTTGACAATGGTGACTGCCTTGTAAATTTTACTATAATAATAATGTAGGTAACATGTTTAAGTTGTGCTGGCTGAGTGTGACAGGATGAGGTGGAGAGTACGGAAGCGCAGCAGCACTGGTGAGGTGTTCAGCTCTCATTTATCAAAGGCGAAGGCTGTCGTAGGATAAGCTGAAGCCCTTTGCTGTGGCTCCCATTGAGGCAGCGAGTTGGAGAAAGGAAACCAGTGTGGGAGACAGGCCCCCAGGCTCCTGCTGCAGCCCTGGTAGGAAACCAGGCTGGCTTGGAGTGGATGGAGCAGGGGAGTGAGTAGAAACGAGTAAGTTCTCCATTGATTGTCCTCCACTGGACTTGGGAATGGCCTAGAAGAGTGGTGGGATGGGACAGAACATCAAACACCAAGAGTGACTGCTCCCTGTCCTGGCGTGATCAGTGATAGACTAGCATTATCACTGAAAGCAGGGACAAAAGGTGGGGGAGGAAGACACACTGGGAGGTGGGGAGGCAGTAGGTGAAGAGTCCAAATGTTCAGGCTGGCAGCATCTTTGCGATGAAAGATCTATAGGCAGGTGTCAAATCGGGGGCTGTCGACACGGATCTGGAGTTCAGAAGGACCTAGCTAGGAGAAGACTGGAGTTGACAAAATGGGGACGTTGTTGAAACCGGAGCAGTATATGAGATTGCTCAAGCAGAGGGTGTTGACCAGAGAGGAAAACATGCAGTCCGAGAAATGAGAGAAGTCTCTACCGGATCTGGCAGGTCACCCTTCAATTCCCAAAAATTAGCTTGTTTTTCTCTTTAACCAGAGATGTGGGTGCTTGAGTGACATTTGTTTGTGCCTACGTGTAAAAACTGTACGAAAACTGAGACCATGGGAAGTGAGGGGTTCTGGAGCCAGCAGTGCTGGCCAATCACAAGGACCCCTGAATCAACTCCCTGCAAAAGATGGATGACCCACTGTGGCTCTGATGAAGGGGATGGGGTCAGGGTGAGTCCCTGGGGTGTTACGAAACTCACCCTCTCAACCTTTCTTTGTACAAGGAAGCTGTACATGACAGCTAGGAGAGGGAACATAGAACAACAGGCCCAAACCACCTTGAAATGAAAAGGATTTTCTTACTCCTGTCTATCTGTGTTCAGGGAGTCATCTGTTCAGTGGAGGCCTTGATGGTAGCAGGAAAAGGAGTGAACTAACTCCCAAACAACACCCAGCCTCATCTTGAAAAGAGATGAAACATCAGTCTCAAATTATAATGCCTAGGGCTGGAGATTTAGCTCAGTGGTTCGAGCCCCTGCCTAGCAAGCACAAGGTCCCTAGTTCGATCTTGGTAACCACATACGACAATCCCAAGCATGGCAATTCACGCCCACTGGCAATCAGTACCACATATCATAGTGCCAGGCGTGGTGGCTCACACCTGTAATCCCAGCATTTGGGAGGCAGAGGCAGGAGGACTGCTGAGTTCAAGGCCTGCCTGGGCTACATAGTGAGCTCGGGGCCAGCCTGAACTGCAAACTGAGACCGTGTCTCAAAAAAAAAAATTTATAATGCCTATTTCTGATATAAATGTCAGTCTCTGAGTCATGCACTTATATTTGAGGAAATCCCTTCTTCTCTGCCTCTTCCCTCTTAGCAGGAGACGTATTTTGAACTTTCTAAGGACGAAGGTGGCTAACAATCAGGAAGCGTTCGCACCCTCACAACTGGACACAGACGCAGCTGTGGTAACCTGCGCTGTCCCCAGAGCCGAGGGGTGGATCTCCGGGAGCGGCAGACAGACTAGAGGGTGAGCGACTGGGAAGTCCGGGGGATTCCGGCTCTGAAGGTGCTTCCGGCGCAGTCTGCATGGCGGAGGGAAGGTGGAGCAGGAGGAAGAAGACTGGCCTGGGTGGAGGGACTGACGGGGGCTCAGGACTCTGAGCTGGGCAAAGCATGTTGGGAACTTGGGGACAGCTGGGGCCTTTAGGAGTCGGGTGCATTCTGAGGCCTCCTGAGCAAGAGAGGCCGAGAAGCACCCTGTGCTGAGGCTGGTCCCGTTGCTGTGAGCCAGACGCTCCGCTCTGCTTTCCCTTGGGCCCCGGGTCCAAGGCCCGCGGTGTCGGCAGGACCCAACCGGGGCGAGAATGCTGCGCCAGTCAGGATGGGCGGAGGATGTGTGTGTGTGTGTGCGTGTCCATGTGTGTACGTACATGCATGTGCACAATTATCCAGATGTGCATGTGTGTATGTATGTTTGTTGATGAGTGGGCATATCCATGGATGATTATACATACTTTGGCCACATGTCATGTGTGTACTGTGCACATACATCTGTGAGCACAGATGTATTTCATGCATGTGCACTAATGTGTATCATACGTTCAGATTTATGTATCCATGTGTGCAGGTGTACGTGGGTGTGTGTATGGCCTCTAGTGACAGCCCTGAGTCTGGATCCTCTGCTGGGTGCTGGCAGGGCGCTGAGCCAGGTTGTCTGTTGTGTTTCTCTCCTGTTATTACAAAGTGATTCTGCGGAGAGTACGCTGGGACAGGCATGAACCGGAACCTCCCGGGCCTGGGGAGACACTAGTCTCTTTACAGCCACAGCTTCTGGGTCGGCCGCACGGGTGTTCACTCACTCTGAACCCATGCGTCCTGGTTCTAGATAGACGCCAGGCCCTGCACGCGTGCTGCGTGGAGTTCCAGGGGCAGAGCCGGTTCAAGTGGGGTCTTAGTAGGTACATGCCTTTCCTTCACTCAAGCCAAGGCCATATGAGCAGAATGGGATTGGCTGCTGGGCGAAAGTTGCGTCTAGTTTGTGTCCTCTTGGTCAGAGGGGAAGGGGAGCCATTCAGGAGTCCCCCTCTTCCTCTCTAGTCCTTTCCTCCTGACTGTACAAGATCAGCAGGGCCTGCCAGACACAGAGGAAGGTCTAAGGGAAGGAAATGGCCACAGGATGTCCGGTCTGATTAAAATGGCATTGGAGAAATGCCATCCGAGAAGAAAGAACACAGATTGCCCCTTTCCCTTTGCTTGGCCCCCTCCCCTGTCTCTGGCTCTACAAACTCGCTCTGGATGGGAAGGTGAAGGTGAGTTTGGAGATGGTGCCTTCATTCAGGGGAAGCTGGGTTTGGCCGAGTCTATGGAGGCACTTCTGAAGGGGAACTCGCTAAGGGGCTGGCTCCAGGGAGCTAAGGACGCCTGTGAGTACCAGGGAGGAGAAAGGAGAAGTGGAAGGAGTTGGCAGAGGTGCCAAGTGGCTGTGGAGTGAGGAGGACACCCTATGACGAGTCACCTAGTGCTTTATAAGGGCTTTGGGGAAGAACCTGTACCAAGAGGATGTTACTTGCTTACTAAGTAGTCACTCTTTCCCTCTTTTACTATAACAGGAAAGGGAAATGTACCAAGCTAAAACCTCTATTTCAATTTCCTTTGCTGGAAGTGTGGCCAAGGAGAGGTAAATGGAAGTCACTGGATGAGCTTCTGAGAAGTCTTTCTGAAGGGGCTGAAAAAAAATGACCATTTGTGCTTCTGTCTTCTTCCTTTTCCCTTGTGCAAGTTGAGAGGATGAGCGGAGCTCCAGCAGTCATATTGTGACCATGAGGTGCTTTGAGGGAACAAAGACCTCCTAACTACAGATGGAGGTAAAGAGGTGTAAGAGGCCTGGTGCTTGATGTGTGGTAATCTGTGTGGCAGAAACTCTTCTCCCAATGTGAATGCTTCATGTGGGTGTCTGCTTACAGCACATCCTCAGCTGCTCCGGGACATCAGCCTACTGCCTTCTCTGCATCTTTCCTGCCTCTCACCCAACTCTTTATTAGTCTACTTAGTTCTTTGCACAGAATCCTTATTCACAAGGTTAAGCCAAGAAAAACTTAAGGCACTGAAGAAAAATCTAAACAGAAGGCTGTATTATGGTAAGAGCCAAATTGTCAAACATAAATGTAGGGATATATATATATTTTTTTTTGAATTTTTAAAATTTATTTTTATTTTTTGAGACAGGGTCTCGCTTTGAGGTTCAGGCTCACTATGTAGCCCAGGCAAACCTCGGACTCAGCAATTCTCCTGTCTCTACCTCCCAAGTGCTGGGATTAGAGGTGCGAGTCACCACACCTGGCACTGTGGCATGTGGTTCTGATTGCTGGTGGGTGTGAGTCATCACATCTGGTATTATTGTATGTGGTTACTGGGGATCGAACCAGGGAATTTTCTCTTGCTAGGCAGGTGCTGGAACCACTCAGCTAAATCTCCGGTCCCATAAAATTATATTTAACAAATGTGCTTCTTCAGTGTACACAAATACTTGTCTTTTTTTTTTTTTTTAAATTTCACAGTTGGGGGCTTGAGACTACTTTATTTAGATCTTCTCCATTTCTTTCTTTCTTTCTTTCCTTCTTTCTCTTTTTTTCTTTCTTTCTTCCTTTCTTTTTTTTTTTGTAGTTCCAGGGATCGAACTTGGGCCCTTGTTCTTCCAAGGTAGGAGCAGTATCACTTAAACTAAATCCCCTGCCTTTTTTCTTATTTGTCACCATATGATCCTATCAATTTTGTGAAGACCAAGAAATTTGTCCCAATTGTTCAGCATTAGCTTCCAGAAGTAGCACGTCTCCTTTGCTAATGCAAATGAAGGGAGAGCAGGTAGAGACTATGTTACTGGTAAATATTGAAGGACAGACAGTGCAAAGACTAGGGAATCACAGACTTGAACAAGTTGTGTAATATTTTGAAAGTTGACACCTATGTCATAAAATAGACACTTTTATTCTAAAGAGCAAGTATCTCTTTAAAAGAAAATTACTTTGTTTTGTTTTCTATTTTTGAGACAGGGTCTCACTATGTAATTCAGGCTGGTCTTGATTCATTATGTGATTCAACTGGCCTCGAACTCATGGCAATCCTTCTGCCCCAGCCTCCTGAGTTCTAGGATTACAGGCCTGTACCACCACGCCCAGCTCTAAAAAAAAATTACTTAATTTATCTTTACCGCTGCCCCACTAATTAGGCAAATGTCATTTTCATACAAAACGACCAAATGAGTTCAGATGAATATTTGAATTTGACATTAGGTAACAAAGATAGGATTAAAAGTTAGGTTCCCTGGGGCAGGGATTTAGCTCAGTGGTTCTTGCATCTACCTTGCAAGCACAAGGTTCCTAGCTGGATCCCCTGGTACCACATACCACAATGCCAGGCATGGTGATGCATGCCTGTAATCCCAGCACTCGGGAGGCAGAGGCAGGAGGATTGCTGTGAGTTCAAGGTTTACCTGGGCTACATAGTGAGCTCAGGGCCAGCCTGAACTACAAAGCAAGACCTTGTCTAAAAAAAAAAAAAAAAAAAAAAAAAGTTAGGTGCCTGATTGTTCCCCCTAAGGGTAATTTCCTCAAATCATAATAGAAGTGAATTGTGGAGGAGGAAGTATTTGACCACACAGTTAAAAAAAGAAAAGAAAAAGATTGGAATTATAATTAAAAAATAGGAATGACACGTTGAATTTGAAGGTTCATGATGCTTTATAGTTATGAAACTGATTATTTTATCATTTGAGTGACTTAATAATTTTTTATCCAGTACTGGGGATTGAACTCGAGATTGTGTTTCTGAGGTGGGCATGGAGCCGATGAACTAAATCCCTTGCCCATGACCGAATAATTTGCCCCAGGAAGAGTTAAAGAGTTTCTGAGGAATAAACCCAACATTCCCTCTGGAATATTTGAACATCTGAGGAACTTCCCTCTTTCTCTTTTTTTTAAAATTGAATTCTTTATTGGTACATTTTATATACAGCTCACAATCACACTCAGCATTGGGGAATTTGTGCCAGGATATTACATGAGTTAATTCTCATTTTTACCCATATCCCTACCCACCCTACAAACCCCACCTCCCATAAACATGTGCTTTTTCTTTTTAAATATTTATTTTTTCCCCTTATTACTTTCTTCACTCTCTTATCTATTTCTTTATCTATCTATCTATCTATCATCTATCTGTCTATCATCTATTATCCACCAACCTGTCTTTTCTCTTCCTCATCAACTATTTTTGATCGTTTTAGACACTGATGTTTGAGTAGCTGTGCTCCTTAAAAACCATGCAGGGCTGGGGATTTAACTCAAGTGGTACCACACCTACCTTGGAAGCAGAAGGGCCCGAGTTTGATCCTTAGTACCACACACACACACACACACAAAAGTAAATGTTTTCACCATTTCAACCAATTAAAAAACAAGACCAAAAATAGTTGAAAATTTGTCTAAAGTCAAAGAGTTAAAGCAGAATGACCTTTGGAAGTGTCTATATGATTCCACAGAATC
Source organism: Thryonomys swinderianus (assembly GCA_004025085.1). Lineage (NCBI taxonomy): Eukaryota > Metazoa > Chordata > Mammalia > Rodentia > Thryonomyidae > Thryonomys > Thryonomys swinderianus. Next base: position 36,312 of record PVIC010006518.1, read on the forward strand.
TACACACTGAAACACTTTGCTAGGCTGCCTTGAAATGGATTACTTGCCCCATGACAAACAAATAGGAGAGTTCATCCCAGCTAATGCACTTTGATTGCACAGACACAAAGTAGACTTTATAAAAACATTTGTTTGATGGCCTTTGATGGAAAAGACTGTATAAAAACTGTCGTAATTTTCTGTGGCCTTTGAAATTTGCTTTTAAAGACTAGAAAAAGTTATGATATGTAAAGTTGTTGGATAAGTTAGAAAAAGAAAGTCATTAGTGGCAACGACTAATTAAATGTGACTCTTCAGGGTCATTAGAAATAGAACTTTGTTAAATGATGGTTTATTATAGTAATTTAGATATATGGACTTTACAAATCATGTCCTTGTCAGAGCTTATGCCAACACTGCAAAACCCAGGCAAGTCTCTGCCTTCTGGGCTGGTCCGCTCAGATTCCGGGGTTGTAAGTATGCCTAAGTTAAAATATACCCTCGTCCCTTCAAAAAACATGGTATTTTGGTGTTGACCTCTAAATAATCTCCAAATTTCATTATATGTAGTTATTTCATTTTGCAGAGATACAATTTTGAATGACATACATTGAGACACAATTTTTGCTCTGTATCTCAGGTGTTTGGGATAAGACATCTTGCTAGCTGTGGGGATAAATCAAACTTGTGAAACTCTTCAGATGATAATTTTTTTTTTTTTGGTAAAAAATTGTGTAGCAATTTGATATGAGGAAAAAATGGTAATAACGTTTGGAAATATAACCACCATGTACAATGGATACGTTTATAGGAGCTGTGACTCTATGGACCTAAGGCTGTGAAGAAACAGGAATCTGTAGAACCATTATTTGATATTTAGAGGTCTTGACAGGTCTAGGAAGAGAGTCCTTACCCATTTTCAATTACACGCTGATGTGGGAAAACAATAGTTCAGGATGGTTATAAACATAATGATATTCTCATAAAGGTAAAGTTAAATATTACCAGGTACTTTATTACTGTTGTATTTCCCATCATTCTTTGATCATTGCAACAAGGAAACATATAAATACGCCATATTATATATTTTTGCTAATTTGCTTCATCTGGTAAAGATGACAGGAGCCTTTGGTCAAATATTGCTCCCAGAAATAGGGAACAGTATTGGGTAGGGGTTAAAATGTTGCCATTTTGTTACCCATACCAGCGAAAAGATGCCTATTTGTATTTCTGGGCAACATTGCCTAGTCTGAGACTGCAAATGCTACACCAGGTGGAAGGAGGCAGTTTGTTGAGAAGGAGATTCCAATCCAGGAAAGAGTTGGGGAGAGTCAAGCTGTGTCCTGTCTGTATACAGGCAAGCAAGGGAGCACTGAGGACCAAACTGCTTTGCAACAGTGTAGCCATGTCTCTCACTGTTGGCTCGTTCTGCCCTAATCTCTTAACATTTGGGAGAAGCCTTTGATACAGGGGCTTCTCCGCCTGGCGTGACAAAGCAACATGGCTGTGGTTTGGTTCTAGGTGGCTGGGCAGGACGTGGGGCCCTCCATGTTTCCCACTACAAGGAAGAGGGTGTTGTGAGAATTGCTGGCCACTGTTAATCTTCAGCCGCGGTCCTCAGGGTGCTTTTCAGCCTGCCCCTAACTCACTTTCAATTTTGTGCCTTTAGCATCTTTAATTGAATAAGAAAAGAAAAAGGGGGGGGGCAAGAATGACTAGGGTACCTTCATTTCCCTCCCTGTTTAAGCTTTTTGTGTTCCTCTTGAAAGTAAACAGGTTTTTCTTCCAAAATGAATGACACAGAGAGAAAAGAAAAAGCCGCTTAGGCCTGAAAAGTAGTAGCTTCTTGCAGCTGACTTCCTGTCTCTGCCAGGCAAGAAGGAGCCTGGTGTGTCCTTAGTTCACCCTTGCTCGGGCCAAGCTGTATGCAAATAAGTGGTTTCAGTGTCTGCCCATCTGAGACTCAAAAAAAAAAAAAAAAAGGGTGGGGGGAGCCACCACTGTTGCTACAAACAACAACAAAAAAACCCCAGACAAATTAACGCCAGTAGATTGCAGCTAAGCAGGGGCTTTGATGCCGACATATCCTGTTTTGCAGTTTAAATTGTTAACCCCTACCCAATAACCTTCCTGATGAACTGTACTCCATTGCAAAAGGTGAAAAGAATTCAAAGCACTCACAAAACAATATTTTTAACCTTTTCCAGGGTGGGATGCTATTTTTAAGGCTAAATAACTTTGATTGAAAGAAAATAAAAATAAAAACTATGCTTGCGGAACCTAGTTTTCAGTCAGGTCTGAGGTCAATAATTTGGCAAGACCTATAGAAATGTCGGCATCCACCTGGGTATCATTTGGTGGAACTTGTTCGGCAGCAGGGTCCCCTGAACAGGAAGGTACCTCTGTTATTTGCTTTTGTACTTCTAATGTTCGTGTTTCATTTGGTGAGTCACTTCCCAAACAGTGCCGAATGACTTTGTTACCACCCAGTTCTATATTTTATTCTGGGGCTTGATGAGAAATGTAAAAATCACCCGGAAAGACTTGTTTTAGGAGTGAACAAAGAGCATTTTAAACAGGCTGAACCTAACAGAATTAGAAAACAAACTTTATTTTTACTCTGTGCTGTAAAAGAAGAGATCTCAGACTGATTTCTTCTTTCATCACTTGTTGTTCACTTTCATCCCTAAGCTCCCTCAGTAACCTTGAAGGTAAACATCAGGTGAGACTGGTAAAGCAATTAACTAGAGTAAAGAAAGAGATAGTTAATACAGCTATTTGTGGATTATTCTAATTTTCTTTTCATTTCTCTTTCGCGCATGTTCTAAAGTGTACGAAAGTTTTGGTTCAGAAGGGAGTTTTCAAATTGTACATAAATGTAAATATATTTGTGAGTGAGCACACTTTTTCACATTTTTTCTTTTTATATTTAGAGGGCACAATTTACAAATAAATGTTTGGAGTAGTCTGCACCAGAGGTGAGCGCGCAGGACAGGAGGGCATATTCAGAAGGACAAGGAGGAGGCAGTGAGGTCACCCAGGATAACCTGCTTCATAAAGAGTGAGACTTTCATACTCCAGAGAAGCAGGAAGCTGCAAGACATGTAGGAGGGACTGATCTTGGGTCAGCCTTAGGCTGGGGGTCTGGGGAGGGAGTATAAGGGAATATACATTCCCTTATAGCCCACACACACCACAGCGGTGTTGAGGGCACCGCTGTGGTGTGTGTGGGCTATAAGGGAATGTATTACTTTTGTGCCCAGTCTGCACCAGGACTCAGTCACAACTGAGCACAAGTTCATTACACCTCCCCTGCACCAGGATGATGTTTATGTTTCTGGTCCTTCTTTGCCCTCCTGGAAAACCCTAATCTGTCTAGTGCCTTCTAGTCCAGCTGGGGAAGGCCTCCTATATCTATCTCATGGTCGGTTTGCCCAGAGAGAACTTGGTTTTTATCCTTCAGTTTTTCTTCCAGAGATCGTTTCAAAATATGAACAGTCAGACCCTCCTACTTCAAGACACTAGCTTTTGGATTTTCTACACAGGTCTGCTCAGACAGTGCGACAATTTGTATGATTTTGTTTTGTTTTTTCATGTGCTCACAGAACATGAACACATGGAAATTAAAGGATGTAGCTGGGCATCTGCCTAGAGTCTTCAGACAGTTCATGAATACTGAAAGCCCAGCTTCATGCTTGCCAGTTGGAAGGCTGGTCCAGCCTGAATACAGAGAGGATTTTTCATGAAGGTGTGGCTGAATTCCATATGTTTCTAACAGTCTTGCTCTGACTTGACTCCAAGTTCTGATACTCACAGGAGGCATAATAAAGAGCAAATTTGGGAAAGAAACGATGAGTTCATGTGCAAAAAAGCTGAAATTGGTATGCATCATATGGGTTTAGAGATGGTAATCTCCATTACAAGACAAAAATCAGTACAGGATTCTTTCAGATTAGGGACCAGGACAATTGGAACTGCCTATAAAAAATAAAACGTCAAACTAGGCATCCTTGGTGAAAGAGCTGGTTTATACGGCAGCCAGAAACAGTGCAGGAGAAGCCAATATTATTTCATCAAACCATCAAGGAAGCTATTAAGATAATCAGGATATAGCAAAATGGCACAGAGCCATGGGGCAGTTTAAACACACCCTTTCCCTACACTCGATGATTTCAATGGACTATAAAACATTAATATGTATAAATCATACTATGTAGGTGTATTATATGTCTTTATTATAGGTCCTTTGTTTTTAGGATAGACATGAGTTCCCTAAACTTTCATTTTGGGCCTATTTCATTTGGGTGAAGTTAAGAGAGACTCTGGGCTTACAAGTGTCACCTGAAAGCTAAATACCAACAGAAAGCCCAGTTCTGTTTCCCTGGAGAGAAGCAAGGAAAATTTTGGCAAAAAAGTGTTGGAAACAACTGGCTTCTTTTACTGCCTTCATTCTGATGAGTTAATCTGTTATTTATACACATACTGAATTACACTTAAGTACATGGAAAATTAAAAATGCTAAAGGAAAGGGAAAATGCTACTTAGTGCATATTTTAAGTGCTTTTTCTCTTCCTGCTAAACACGAAACACTTGAAAGCTAGAAAGCGATACTTTTGGAAGATCCAATGCTAAAACTGACATTTGATGCTGGTAGTCATTATGGGAGTTAAGCAGCATAATTGCACCCCACACTAGATTATCTGCACAAATTGGTTTTCAACAAGGGTGGTGATATGAAGTGAATGTACCAGAAGAATAGAGACTGGAACTGGAATCTAACTACCTGCCTGCTAGGGGCCAGCTCAGGGGCCTCAGGTGAATCATGATCCTTTGTGTGGCCAGCTCATCACCTATTGGAAACAGGACATATCAAAGCTCTTTTGACATAAACAATTTAGGGAAATAATATAGAAGAATGAGAAGAATCAGAATTTTGCAATAACCAGTGTGATCTTGGGCAAGTCATTTATTTCTATGCAATGGTTTCCCAGACAGTAAAATGGAGCTCAGAAAAAATGGCCTATTTGTTCATAAGTGTAAGGTGAATTTACTCATTCGTTCTAGATGATGTATTGAGCAGAGGAGACCTATAGATATATGAGACACTGTTCCTGTCTTTGGGAAGTTTATTAGGAGAAATAAGATCTATAAATAAGCAAACACATAAAGTATGAAAAGTGTTCTAGTTGGTCTAAAAGAGGTTTAGGAGCACTGCAGTGTAGTCTGTCCTTTAAGGATGCATATCAGGTGGGAACAAAAGCAAGGTGTGAAAGTATGTATGTGCATATTTTCCAAAATTGTTCTGCAGCACCAATTTATTATTATCATTATTGCTGCTGTTGTTGATGTTATTGTCGTTTTTGCCTTTGAGGGCTGATGGTATCATTGAGGAAATGTGATGATTATAAGTGGAAAAGTGTATAGCAACAACTTCACACCATTCAGAGCTATGCACTTGAGGGCTAGGGATGTCAGAGGAATTAAAAACAAAAATAGGGGCTGGGGATTTAGCTCAAGTAGTACCATGGCTACCTTGGAAGCACAAGGGCCTGAGTTCGATCTCTGGTACTGCAAAACAAAAATAAAAACAAAAAGAAAACTAAAATAGATAACATTCTGGGGTATTTACTGGATGTAATAGAATACTGACAGATCTCCTGATCTCAATAAAGTCCAACCTAATCTTCGTTTGTCATCAAGCTAAGACGTAGCATTAGGGAGACAGGGAACTGGATATAGGCAAAACTCTGATCCCAAAGGAAGGAGCAGTACAGTGAAAGTTAGACTTTTTCAATGCCCAGAGACAGTATAACAAGGAAGACAGGAAGGAGAAAGAGTGAACAGGTCACTGACACTTTCTTAATTTATATATTTAATGTACTAACATTTATATGTATTTTGATTATTTAATTTTGTGGTCTATAATTGTCCTGAAATTTTTAAAAGTTATTTTTATTTTTATCTTTTTTTTTTGGTATGGGATTTTTTTCCCCTCATTTTTATGCCCCTTCTCAGGAATTAGAAGGTCATACATTTCTACACTTCAGTATATGCCAGATTTATAACACTCACATAGAATATATCAAAGTTTGACAGGCAGTCAGTATATTTGTCCTCTAGTTTACCAGATGATGTTTCCATTCACCGTTCTGCTTAGCAATTGTGGGGCACACTGAGTCTGTGGGTTCATGTCTTTCAGCATGATAGAAAAATTCAGAAGCAGTACCCCCTACTTCTGTTCTCCTTCCTCTTTTATATTTTTCTTTTCTTCTGGAACTGTAGGTTAATGCTTTATCTTTCTTATCTGTGTCTTTGTATATTCTCTTCATATAAACTTTCTAGGTTTAAAATTTTTTTTTTAGTGTTTTGAGACAGGGAGGCTGGACCTGAACTCACTGTGTAGCCCAGGATAGCCTTGAACTGACAGCAATCCTCCTGTCTCTACCAGCCTAGTGCTAGGATTACAAGTGTGAGGTGCCACGCCCAGTTTTGTGGTATATGATACCAGGAATCAAATTTGGGACCTTGTGCTTGCCAGGGAGATGCCGGAACCACTGAGCTAAGTCACTGGCCCAAAATTTCTAGCTCTTTAAGTATCATTTCAGGTAAGTCTAATTAAATTAAATTAAATTAAACTTGCTTATTCATACACAAACACACATACACATACACAAAAACACATGCAATTTGCTGACACTAAACTAAGAACTGAGTGTGTAAACAGAAGGGCAAGGATTTGGGAATCATGTATATTTGGATTATAATTTCTGATCTGACTTTCTATCTTTGTGACTTCTGTGAATCTTAGAGTCTTTATCTCTAAAATGGATTATTGATACTTTCTTATAGAATTGTAAGGACAGTGTCAGACTCTGTTTATAAGGAAATTGATCTAAATATTTTCTAGTGAGTTTAGGTGTGCAGAATATTAGGATTAGAAGAACTCATCAGCACCTAGTCTTAGGCAAAAGTTGCATCTAAATTAACCTAGAAGACAGAATTGCAAGTTCAGTGTTTGAAGACTTCCTGTATCCTGATCTAAAATGTCACCGCTCTTACTTGAGACAGCTTTTTACTGCTGGGGAACTAAGAAGCTCTCATAAAAAAGTAAACAGAGATATTTCTAATGGAAAATTTTAGGAAGGACATAATAAGGACCATGAAATTGATGTTCCAGAGGAAATCAGACTTAATTGCTTCTGGGATAAACAGACCAACATCCTACTCCAGCACCAAGTCTGGATGTGCACACAAGAGGAATACTGTTTTTCTCATTGTCTCTTCTAGCTTTTGCATTTTCCCATAGAACATAGTCTTTCTAGTCACCCTCAGGAGAATAGCATCTAGGAGAAGTAGGCCAGTTTCAGTAACATCCAGGCTGGGTGATAGGCTTCACCTTCCTTGTGGCTAAGCCAGTTCTAGCTTTCACACCTCATGTGACAAATTAGAGACTGCCCATCTCAGATTATGCAATGGGAGGAATAGGAGAATGAAAGAAATTTATTCATGACCATAAAGGCCATTTTAGGGAATGAGTATTTTGGATTTTCAGAGAGTAAAATCAAACAAATGAGAAATAGATAAAGAGAATATGTAGAATACTAAAACTTGGTTAATATGGTGATAATTTTTCTGCTAATTAATAGGCTGCTTTATTTCTCCTATCCTTATGACATTTTAAAGCTTGTGTTATAACTACTTATACACTGGTCTCTTTCATGAGATTTTTAACTACCTCATAAGCAAGATACATATAAACATAGTGTTAATTCAAATTCAAGTGGGCATTCATTCTATGAATTACTGCCCTATATATGTCTGCAAAGATGTATATCTGCTTAGGTACATGGTTAAATAAAATCTACTGGGTACTACTGAGTCACGAAATGAGTTTAAGGCTCAAATTCTGCTTAAATTTCTTGAAACATTCTTCTGTGGAAAAGAGAATGGAAGTGAATAAGATCTATCTTGAGGCACTTAATCAATGCAATTCCAATTATTTCAAACTAATAGTCCTACTAAGTACAAGGAAAGGTGGCATAGTAAAATACTGTCCAGCTCTCTTGGAAGATTTTTGAGGACTATATTCTATATTTTCCTGAAACCATGCACTAACAATGAGAAATTCAGCACTTCAATTCTTGCCTGATAAGGCAGTTTATTCTAGGAGGAGATCAGGGTCTTGGTAGCTTTTCTGCTTGCCATTTTAGAGTATTCTGAGCCAGAGAGGTCTTGAATTTTCCCACTTCCAGCATTGTCTTCACTTTCTGGAGAAATTAACAATATCAGAGGAATATACAGTAGTCCACTAAAATGAACTTATCCATGTGTCAAAGATATTTTCTCTGGAGAAAGCTACAGACCAACTTCTGCCAGTCAAATCTTAATCATGGCTAATCATGAACCAGAGATCTCCACATTATCCTCAAAGACATTTTTAAAAAGTCATGACTATCAATTTTATTTATAAAATGCCTATTATGTCTGTTTCTGCATTTCTATTTTTCTTGCCACTATTTATTTCAGACCTTTGCCATCTTTTACATGGACTCTTGCAGAAAATATCTGGTACGAACTATCCCATCCTTTGGTTCATGAACTGCATTTAACTGTGGCTTGTAGCAGATCACACCCCATGGAAAACTTTCAGTGCCTGCCCGTAGGCCCCATTCCAAATGTCTTAGCACAATCTTAAGGCCTTGGGTAACCTGGGACAAAAATTCCTTTCTGATTTTCCTTCTGTGTGTCTTAATGACCCTCTGCCCCAGTCACACTTGATATTGTACCAGTTCTTTAATAGATCATGTCCATTTATGCTTCTGCAACTTTGTTTAGCCAGTTTCCTCTTATTATTTTGATCCTTCCTGGCCTAGTGAAAACCCACTCATCCTTTGAGACTCAGCGAGGTGGAATGGAATGTGTACAACAAGCTCCCTTATCTAACATGACTGACATCAACAATTGGCTGGTTAATCAAAAGAGCCAGTTAAATAAAAATAAAAACAAACACACTAAAACATTCTTACTTAAAATATGTCATGAATATCCTTGGTGTAAGAGTTTTTGAATGTGTTTACACTGCTTAGAGTTTTTCATCAAATTTCTTCATATAATGATGGTAATAATATTTGCTTTGTTTTCTAGTTCAAGTTCTTTATAAAGGAGTAAGAGTTTAAAAGTGTTTGAAAAGTAATCTGAGTTCCAGACTTTTTCATTTTTCCTCATCTGCCTTTCCTCCTTCCTTCCTTCCTTCCTTCTTTCCTTCCTTCCTTTCTTTTTTAGACAGGGTCTCGTTTTGTAGTTCAGGCTGGCCCTGAGCTCACTATGTAGCCCAGGCAAGCCTGGAACTCGGCAGTCCTCCTGCCTCTGCCTCCCAAGTGCTAGGATTACAGGCATGAGCCACCACATCCAGCATTGTGGGGTGTGGTACTGATTGCTGGTTGTGGAGAGCTCATCTACGAGCCAGTGAAACAGAGGTGGTCCCCAGTTTCTGCCAGGATGCTCCACTTTTCCTGAGGAGAGTGTGCCATCCCAGCTGCTCTGCCGTCCATGCTTCCCTGACCAGCGATCACTTTACACCGGAGTCTATTGTGTTCTGTGCCAGCTGCTTTTAAGACACAGTGAAGGTTGTGAGAAAAATTAATTTTACTTTTTAAAATTGTGTTAGACTTTTGGTGTGATGATGTGGAAGACAAAGTTTTAATGTCTTAGAGGCCTAGGACAGTAAACATGTACGCTCATTTAGATAGGGGTCACCTCTGATTTGACTAACATGAAACTTGAGAAAGCCAGATGGCTAGTCTGGGGAGGCGATTGCTTTGTTGCAATCAACTGAGGGTTCTTTTGTTCAAATGAAAATCATGAACTGACAAAGTGCAGTCCCACCAGAAGCTTTGGTCTTTGAGTCCCAGTAGCCCTTGGCCCTTAGTGTTATCCTGCTCGGCGGGCTCCTCACCCCTGAGGCTCAGTGCCCCCTTCAGCAACTTCCTGGAGCTCTTCCAGCAGCTTTGCTGCATTTCTGGAACTCTGCCATTTCCTGTCAGTCTTCTTCCAAGGGCTGCCCATCGCTGCAAGCCTATCTGTTGCTCCTGCTCTCTGCCACCAGTCTCCAGAACTCTTCAGGGTTAGCAGCCCCTAAGGTGATTAACTCTTTTAGCACTACCTGTTCTGACCACACTATTTGAGATAAGAAGAATGAGTAGAGTTATAGGACCACACAAATGAGCCTTTACTGGGGAAAGTAGCATTACGGGGAAAGCCAGTGGTGTGGGGAGGACACAGGCCACTCCTGAGGAGGGAAAGGAAGTGAGAAGGAAGTGTGGCAGCTGCCAGTCGGCTCACACACTCTCCTTTTTTTCCCCTTCTATTTCACTTTTGGGTCACAGTGGGAGCCCATAGAAGGGCCCCCTTCAGTGAACAGAGGAAGCTTTTTCCTCTCATTCTGTTTTATTGTGACTTTATCCCTGTCACGTCTCTGCCATTGACAGATTCACATATGAAGGTATTACAGTACAAAGGAGAAACTTCTTCCTTCTACCCTAGGTTCAAAGGGTGGGGCCGTTGAATCAAATTGATATAAATGTTAAGAAAAGTTTTAGTTTTTTTTTTTTTTTTTTGAGACAGGGTCTCGCTTTGTAGCTCAGGCTGGCCCTGAGCTGCCTCAAACTCAGGCAAGCCTCAAACTCAGCAATCCTCCTGCCTCTGCCTCCTGCGTGCTGGGATTACAGGCTTGAGCCACCAAGCCTGGCATTTGTGGCATTTGGTACTGATTGCCAGTGGGTGTAAGCCACCCTGGGGACCTTGTGCTTGCTAGGTAGGTGCCAGAACCACTGAGCTAAATCTCTAGTCTGAAAAGTTTTAGTTTTTTATGTAGTAGGAGAATTCACAGAAGTTATGACTTAAGAGGCAAGCAGAAAATTGAAGCTTCATATACCATCTCAGGATAAACAAAGAAAAAGAGATCTTGCTTCTGGGTGGGGGTAGGTCATAGAAGGCAAATGAAAGTTTTCTAATATGCAAGCAAGAGACTGAAGTATGAATTTTCTGAGACTAGCTTCCTTCCCAATATAGAAACATCTTTGCAAGTGGAAATTTCCATTACAAAATATAAGTTTTCTTTCTAAAGGGAAAACTTATATACTCTTGTTTTAGGTGGTAAGGGAGAGAAAAGAAGCTTTTCCTGTCTCTGCTAGATTCTGAGTATCTCTCGCTCAAAATAATCTACATGCCCAAGTGGAATATTTTGGGATGGCATTTCTGGGCTCCATCAACCTCACTGCAGGCCATTTGCATAGGGTATTAGGTATTATACACATGGCTGAACCAAAGCCACCCTGTCTAATAGATTTGTAGTTCAAAGGATATAAGTACTGTGAAGCACAACCCTGCCCTGGTATCCAGATTTTTACAGGTGGTTTGAAAAATACAACCTGTTTCAGATTTTGCTATTGTTTTGATCCTTGGTTTTAGAGTAGTCCCTGTATTCACAATGGGCTTATCTTGTTTCTTTCTACTTTATGCACTGTATAATATATCCATTAGTACTGGAAGAAAGAAGCTTGAGAGCTATAGCTCAATTCTTCCTTATTTGAGGAAGCTGAAGCTGGACATTAAATGATTTTCCCCAGATATCCCCCTGGTTCATAGTAGCTGTGGAAGGATGCCAGTTACTGCCAGCTACTCACACCTTTTCCCTGCCAACTGCTTCCCCTGCACCCCTAACTGTCTAGGTGGTCATCTTTTGAAATGTGTGACCCCAATTCTCTGTGATGTTCCCTTGAGCTGAGATCCATGCACAGCAGTTCTATTGGTTTACCCACAAATTTTAACCCATACGTTTGGCCAATCAGATTCTCTCCTTAGACATTTGAATGTAAAAATGAGAGTTAAAGCTGCAAATGCCATACTATGGAAGGCATTTGAACAGCTATGGAAAAGCCAGACTGGCTGGTGCTGTGAGGGAGAATCAACTGCAAAAAGAGAGAATCAACTGCAAAAAGAGAGAATGGAGTACATTAAGAGATAAAATATTCTTTCAGGAGAAATCATGTGGCCCACACAAGAGACAGAGGAATTGGCTTGGAATTCAGTGGTTTCTGGGTTGGTTCCAGTTCCAGCTAAGCACCATTTGTACCCAATAACTTGCAATTCTTAAAGATAACTTTGGCATCTACTTCCTTCTACCAGCAGATACTGATTAGAACATGACAGAACTAGCTGCCAGATCTTGTGGATTCCAGCTTACATTCTTCCAACTAGACTCTATTATGTTCCATACACCTGCTATAGTTTTTTAAAAAAACCTATTGAAGGCCAAGATGAATTAATTTAACTTAAAATAATTTTATCTACCTGTCCTGAGCTTTGTATATACAGAGTTCCTTGCTAATTGATGGACTTATCAACAGGTCTACAATTATGAATAGTGTCGTATTGAATTTATATATCTAGAATGTAAACTTTTCTCCTTGCTGGAAGTGTCAAGACTTCAAAATATTTTCAAGTGAATGACTTAAGCCCCAGAGGAAATTTTTAGCTTAGTTTAGAGGACTCTGGCCAAAGATATAGCACTGTCTCCTGCCAGGGGGCATCTGTTCTCATCTGTGGATGATGTCAGTTTTACCCTTGCTGAATCACAAGTTCACAGTCTTCCTTGGTGTAATCTTTAGCTCACAGGCTGGTTCATCTTGCAAACGCCCACGATATCCACTTCTGAAAGTTTCAGGGAAATTCATGAAGGCTGCAATGTTTATGGCTTTGGACAAAGCGATTCCTCAGGAGACACATGATTCAAGCACTCATTAGTTTGTAGACTCCTATATAATAAATCACCCCAGGATATAGGGACTTAGGGCAACCCTTTATTACTTATGTCAAGTCTGTGGGTTTGGTGTGTTCAGCTGGAGCGTTCTGCTCCATGATGGGTCACCTGGGCTGCAGCATCCAAGATGCCTCATTCCCATGGCTCCCCAGTGGCTGTTGGCTGGAGTGGGGACCAGAATGTCTTAGTTTCCCCCATTTGGGATCTCCAAGGCTTTCTCAGAGGGTGGTGACTAGGTCCTATGAGGAAGTATTCTAAAAGGTGAAAAGGTGGACACAGAGGCCTCAGATCTCTGAAAGACCAGCTTTGGAGGTTGTACGGAATCATGTTGCCCTATTGAATTTTTTTTTTTTTTGAGACAGAGTCTTGTTTTGTAGTTCAGGCTGGCCCTGAACTCACTATGTAGCCCAAGCAAGCCTCAAACGCACAGCTATCCTTCTGCCTCTGCCTTCTGAGTACTGGGATTATAGGCGTGAGCATTGTGGTATGTGTTTACTGGGGATTGAACTTGGAACCTTGTACTTTCAAGGCAGACACTGGAACTACTGAGCTAAATCTCCAGACCTATGTTGCCATATTGATTGCTCAAAACAGGTCATAGGATAACCCAGCTGCAAGGGTATGGGCAATAGCCTCCATCTCTCTGTGGAAGAAGTGGCAAAAACGTGTGACCATTTTTTTTTTTTCTTTTTGAGACAAGGTCTCGCTTTGTAGTTCAGGCTGGCCCTGAGCTCACTATGGTGCCCAGGCAAGCCGCCGTGAACTCAGAAATCCTCCTGTCTCTGCCTCCTGAGTGCTGGGATTACAGGCGTGAGCCACCACGTCCGGCATTGTAGTATGCGGCGTTGATTGTTGGTGGGCGTGTCTCCACGCCCAGCATTATATGTGGTTACCAGGGATCAAACTCAGGACCTTGCACTTGTGAGGCAGGCACCGGAACCACTGAGCTAACCCTCCAGCCCACGTGTAACCATTTTTAAACATTTTGTTTAACTGCTTTCTGATAGAGGCATCTGTCTTCCAAAGCTCTGTAGAACCACACACCTTAAACCATCAATGTGCAAAAGAATTACCAGTTACTTGTTAAGATGTAGATTCTGATTCTGCAGGTCTGGAGGTGAGAGTTCAGATCCTGCCTCTCTAACAAACTCAAGGTCACTTGGAGGCTTGTTGAAGCACAGATTTCTCCTCTCAGCCTCTGTGGGTCTTTACTTCAGTCAATCTGGGTGGGGCCTCAAATTTGCCTTTGTAATAAATTCCCAGGTGATGCTCATCTGTGGGTTCAAGGATGTGATGGCCGAACTGCTGCTCTTGAAAAATGCTCTCATCAAACAAGAAAATACCTGCAGAGGAGAAGTGGCTGTGTGCCACAGTTTGGAAAAGTAGCAATCTGTAGTGTACTGTAATCCCGAGTGCTGGGATTACAGGCATGAGCCACCACGCCCAGCACTGTGGTATGTGGTATTGATTGCTGGTGAGCATGAGTCACCACACCCAGCATTGTATATGGTTACTGGGATCAAACTCAGGACCTTGCGCTTGCAAGGCAGGCACTGGAACCACTGAGCTAAACCTCCGGCCCCGACCTGGGCCTGTTTTTGAAAGGAATTTTGGGACCCCTGCCTCTTCCTTCCTGTGTTTGTTTACTGGTCTCCCTGAAGTGAACAGTTAACTATGTTCTGTGTTCCCCACTTTGATGTGCTGCTGGCCCAGAAGCAACAGAACAACTGACTTAGACTGGAAACTCCAAAACTTTGGAGTGAGTCATAGTAAACCTTTCCTCTTTTAAAATTTGTTATCTCAATAATTTTGTTATACTGATGTAAATCTAACTAACAGATGGGTAGAAACAGACTGCGAAATGGTACAACTTTGATTGACAATGGTTATATTTATAAGACACTAAAAATAAAATCATTGGTAAATTTAATGGAGAAAATATAACTGTCAGGTGGAAAGTAAAAATAACTGAGCAAATACTAAAAATGTCCCCTGAATAAACAACAACAAAGAACACTAAAAGTGGTTTGTATACACTGATACTGGCCTTGAATTCTGAACAGTTTGCCTTAAGATCTTCACTATTATCCTTAATATCTTCAATAATCTAATTTAAGTCCTCCTCTACTCCACTTTTTCATGTCTACTGAAGATATGCTTATTGGTCTCTTTAGTGCAAAGCACTGCACTGGGAATGTGGGTGCTGAAAGAAAACCAGCCCAACATTATTTTTCTATAGAACTTTAGAGTGACAAGTGAAACTTCTAAGCTCCAATCAGTTCACTAAGTATTAAATGTTGCAAGATATCCTATGTAATGTGGGGATAAAATAAAAACACACAGGATTTGGGAGGCATCCAGTGACCAACAGGATAATGGAACAGGAGTTGCAAAAATTCTTATTGAATAAGAAGGGTCATTTGAGGAGGGAGTCAAGATATATACACATTCCTGTGAAGAAACTGGAAGATGAGAAAAGGAAACAACAGTTGGCAGGAAAGTCTGAGCAAGAAGATAAGAGAGTTTATTAAGAGGACAAGCAATAGTGCCCGAGAGTCTCGTGTTGCCAACCTGTGGGAGAAACGTGTGGCCCTGCAGGGCCTCGAATGCCAACAAGTTCGGGAGCTTTTCTTCCCTCTGGAAGGTGACGGGAGAACAAAGAAGGCGACTGAGCCTGAATCAGTGTCATTTGTGTGGCGCCCTAGAAATCTGGAAACTCTGCAGTGTGGATTTTTGAAAGGCACAGGGTGGAAAGCAACTAAGGAGTGTCTGCAGCAATCCAGGTGCAGGAATGATGGGGTGCTTAAAGTCCAGGGGAATCCCAAAGAATGCAGCTGCTTCTATGGACAGGGAGACAGCTGCTGCTGGTGGTGGGGAGTGGAGAGTGTAACAATACAAAGAATGGTCGCAAAGTATTTCTAAGTCCTGTAGATTATTTTGGATTGGCTAGGGGAGGGCGTAGGTACTGGTTTCCCCATCTTACAGGGGCGTCACCTGAAGCTCAGCAAAGCCCCAGTATGTGGCAGAGACTGGAATCAACATCCTGTTTTGCACTCTGGCAAAGGTGGCCCAGGGAGGGGACATGTGCCCAGTTTCCTCCATCAAACTTCATCTCAGATCTGAACCGGGTACCAGTGCCACAGCCTATAGGGATTTTTAAACCTGCCTCCAAATCTCTACATAAGATGGACAGAAATGCATCCTCCCAATCTGCTATTCTTTCCGCTGTTTTAAATACAATTTTCTGTAGGCTTCCCTAGTGATGAAGTAGCTCGATGTGTTCTGACCTTGTCTATAGCTGCTCCTGGGAAGTGATACTTTTTCTCCCTCTGGATTCTCTTTTGCTTCAGAGACACCTGTCTGCCACTGCTCTCTGAGATCCTGAAGGTGTTATAGCCTTGAAACTCTCACCCTGTCTACCTGACGAGCCTACAGACCCGGGCGGGGGTAGGGCGCAGGTGGGGGTGGCAGCGCCACCTGGTGGCTTCTAGGCATGCGGAAGAACATATTCCCTACAAGGAGCCTATGGCCTGGAAGAGCAGAATCCCTTAAAACATAGGCTCCTCCATTTTATTAAAAAACCCCACATCTTCCTTTTATAAATGGAGAATTACTCTGCCATAAAGAATGATGTTTTAGTCATTTATACTCAGACATACATTGAGGACATACTCATAAGTGAAATAAACAGGTCAAAATGTAAACATACTGTATCTTTTCTCTGGTATGAGAATCTGAAGATGTAAATGTATGACAGATATAGTGAAATAGAAAATATTCAAAGGGAAAAGGGTGGGGTAAGTAACAGGGAGAAAGAAAAATGTGATGGTAAAAAAGAGAAAGCATATGTATATTGGGGGCAGGGTTGGGTTGTAGGTTGGGCAGAGGAATGGGAAAAAAAGAATTAAGTCATGTCCCACACTGGTACAAATTCTCAATGTTAAGTGTGATCATGATGTGTATAAAAATGTACCAATAAAGGATTCAATTAAACAAACAAACCAAAATAGGCTCTTCCATTATGGTGTTTATACATTAAAAAAAAACAGTTTCATTGTTAGAACAGTTTTAGGTTCAGAGCAAAACTGAGGGGAAAGCACAGAGTTCCCCAGTCCCCATCTCTTCTGCTCATGCATAGCCTCTCCCATTGCCACACCCACATCACGTTAGTTACCACTCATGAACCCACACTGTCATGATCATCACCCAGAGTCCATGGCTTGCACTAGGGTTCACTCTCAGTGTTGGACATCCTACGGTGTAGAGAAAAGGACATGTGTCCTTATCACTGTGGTGTCACGTAGAACAGCCCTAAAAAGCCTCCACGCTCCACCTGTTCAACTCTGCCTTTCCTCAACCCCTGGTAACCACTAATCTCTTTATTATCCTCCATAGTTTTCTTTTTCCGGGATGTCGTACATTTGCAATCACACAGCAGCCCTTTCAGGTTGGATACATCACTTCTTTTTTTTTGAGACAGGGTCTCCCTTTGTAGTTCAGGCTGGCCCTGAGCTCACTATGTAGCCCAGGCAAGCCTTGAACTCAGCAATCCTCCTGTCTCTGCCTCCTGAGTGCTGGGATTACAGGCGTGAGCCACCACGCCCGGCGATACATCACTTCTTAATAAGCATTTGTTTTCTCCATGTCTTTGCATAGCTTGATAGCTCATTTCTTTGTGGTACTGAGTTATATTCTGTTGTCTGGATTTTCTAGTTTTATTTATCCACTCACCTACTGCAGAACATCTTGGTTGCTTCCATATTTTGACAATTATGCATAAAGCTGCTATAAACATCCAGGAGCGGGTTTTTCTGTGGACATAAGTTTTCAACTCATTTGAGTAAATACCAAGGAGCATGAGTGCTGGATCATATGGTAAGA